>KZ073079.1:152738-163512 GCA_002091845.1 Anopheles cracens
ACCTGCAGCCACCGAGCGTCGGGCAAATCGGAACGGGCTGCCCGGGCAACGCTCGCCCGCTAATGGACCGTTGATTGACAGACTGGGTGGGGATGCTTCGTTGTTTTTTTAGCTCCATGCTTGGGTAACAATTTAGCTAGGCCGGCTCAAAACGACGGACGGCGAAGGTCAGCCGGGGCCGGCACGGCAAGTGATTGTTTTATTGTAACGCTATTAAATGCTGGAGGAAAAACGCACCTAATCGGTTGGCGTACGCACGGCATCATCGACAGGACGGACACGTGGTACGGTAAACAAAACACCCAGCAAACGGGGAGTGCTTTTTTGCTGCTGTCATGTTAGCTTGCAGCTGCTACAGAGTTGAACCAACAATTTAAAAAAACTGCATCAGAGGATTATCTTGTACCGAGCGTTTGCACTGCACAACAGAGCTGGCGAACGGGTTTTGAAATTTAAAAATAATATTTTCCATTTTAACTTGCCCAATAGAGCATTAAAAAGCGAAAGAAAACGGCAAGTTTGAGTAATAAGGAGCAAATAAAGCGTTAAAGATGCGTTTGTTGCGTCGTTTGCATACTTTCGGGCTGAGTGGACGCATTTACGCCTAAAGGTATGCACAGTGCAGGAAACGAACGCTTCGCAGAAGCTTCATTTGCAAGTTTCGCACTAGTAGTTGATATTGCATACTTTTAGGCGAAAAAAAAACCCAAAATCCCCCCGAGTGTGCCAGCCCTGGCGCGCTTGCTTCAGGGCCGGTGACAGGCTCCGTTCTGATGGACATGACACTAAATCACGGGCACTGTATAGTCCGCCCGGTAGATCAACCGCTTCCACGTCCTTCGCCAGGCTCCACGTGTATTGTACCTGTCCCTGGCGGCGCGTTCCGATTTCGCAAGTAGTGGAGCGGTGTGCACGGGGCGCCATGGAGGTGGCGAATATTAAAAATGTACTGTAAAAATGAGTGTGTCTGGCCCGAGGGCGAGGAGGTAATTCTTCGCCGAAAAGAACAATGGCGACCGTTCGAATAACGCTTCCGAGCGCGCCCGCCGGCTAAGGGGTCGCGCACGAGGAGGGGAAGGGGAACGTTATCCTGTGTATGTGTGTGTGTGTGTTGGTGTTGTATTTTTATCCCCGCGCTTGTCAAGAGCAGCGCACTTCATTTATCAACCGATTCTTTCGTGCCGAGTGTTGTAAACATGGCTGACCATGGCAAGGGGATGAAAGAGAGAGAGAGAGAGAGAGGTGAAAGGGAGGTGAGGAAGCCCTCCCCCTCCTGCTTTTTCTGCATCCACGGTATCCCTTTTCGGTGGCGGCAGCAACGGCAACAACATCATCAACAGATAAACAAAAAAAAAGGTATAATAAAACAATAACGTCCGGACGTTCCGAGGGGACGACTCGAAAGGGAGCCGGGCCCGTTCTTGACGCTGCAATTCTTCGCATCGCCAACCACTTGAACCGCCCGCAACGCAACGCAGGCCTGACAAGTGATGCTGTAATCTGTTTTTTTTTCTCTCTCTTTCGGTTCAGTAACCGCGCACGGGACCGGTGGTGTTTGTGCGCTCGGCTGCACCCTTAGAAATCAGCGTCCCATTCACCGGAGGCGCCCGCGCGAGCCTGCACCCGCGCGAGCTTCTTAATCCCTTCATCCCGACGGGGCAGTAACTTGCGTGTTGCCAGCGTTCCAGCGTATTATTGATTGAGCGGCTAGCGGCTTCGTCGTTACTTCGCATGAATGACGCTGAAATCGGCGCAAATCAGCGCGCAGCCACTCTCCAGCGGACGACTTCCGGCACAGCCGAAACGACTCACGCCGAGACGCCCGCCAAACTTGACGGGCGGGTTGCATACATGCGGGCGCAAAGTTTTAGTCCGTGTTGATGGGCCTCTCGCTCTCTCTCTCTCCCTCTCCCTCTCCCTCTCCCTCTCCCTCTCGCTGAAGCAGATGGATTCCGGTTCACTGCAGCAGGCAATGATGTGAGATGAAAAAATGATTAGTCGTTAGTCGATTGGAAAGTTTGCCGGCTCGTGTGTCGTCCTTCGTCACGCCAGAGACGTGCGTGTTTGGGTTGCTTTGTTTTTTTTTTGCTTTCTATTCGACCCTCACTCAACGCCCTGATGACTTCACACCCGGAGAAGACCGAAAACAAAACCAAACAAAAAAAAACCCATCCTCCCTTACAGATAAAACCAAATCACATCACCCGAAGAAGACATTGTCACAATATTGCTGGAATTTATTGCCACAAAATGAAAACATCATGTAAACGAGCGGGTCGGGCCCGGGCGACGGTCGACGTGACCGTGGGGGTTGTGGCCCGGCAGCGAAGGATTGTGGAAAACACACACACACACACATCAACAAATCGGATCGCCGATCCCGGATGGTTGTTCGGGAACGGTTCTGCGAGGTGTCGAAGTCGAAGTTCGTGCGGGCGGGGCGTGCCGACGGAGACAGAACCGAATCAAACTACAGTCTTCTTCTCTCCCTTCCCGGGGGCTTCGAGATGATCGGTTGGGAATACCTCCCCGAACAAAAATGGAAGAAGCGGAGCAGTGAAGAACTTCCCTGGCCCGTTGAAAGAATGGCTTTCGGATCCTGTCAAATGATAATGATGTCGAGTGGTTTGCCCACCCATAGTAGGTAGCCACATTCTTGATGTCCCGTCTTCTTGCCATTGCCGCGTGGGAAGGGGCCAAAGTTTGGAGCGGGCGAGGGCCTTTGACTTGCTGACACGGCGGAGCGATGGGTTTTTCTTTTCTCTGATGTTTTCCTCCGTCCTCCGGGGATCCACGGTTTCACGGTGGAATGTTTGGAAAGCGTCCTGCGAGGTTTGGCGAGGCTGGCGCTTTGTTTCGTCCCCGTTCCGGTTTGTCGGGACGTGCCGATGCACGCCGGCGACGGGATGAAAGGATTGCGCAAATCGCAGCAGAACAGAACGAAAAAAAAAACAATGATGGCACCCGGGCGGGACACGTTGTTTGCGCTGCAAAACCAATAAACATCTATTTTCCTCGACCGGATGACCTCTGCGACGTGCGCGCGGCACGCGGCGAGCGCCACTTTCGGGCGGTTTTCGGGTGAGTTTTTCCAACCCCCCCTCGTTTCCAATATTTGTTTTGGGCATGTTGTTTTTTGTTGTTGTTTCGTTTTGTTGTGGCGTTCGTTTCTTGCCGTGTTTCTCGCTCGGTTCGGAAGTGCGCTTCAATCACGTCACGGATTGTTGGGGCGAGCGTATTTGCGTTGCGCTCGAGCTCGCGGGAGCGAAGGTGACATGCATAAGGCGGACCCGTTGTTGTGGTGTTGTTGTTTTTTTTTTTGTTGGGAAACTGGAAGACTTTGTTTGGAGTCCAGGGTTTGGAGCGTCCTCTGGTTGGAGTGCATGCCTTGAAACGAGTCATGCTTGGAGTCCGAGATTTTGACGGCCTTCGAATGTTTGGATTCGAAGACTTGAAAAGATGTTTGGAATGTTTGGCGTTCAAGACGTGGACGTTTCTTTGCTTGGAATCGAAAACTTGCATTTCTGAGTGTCGATGACTTGATTGATTTCTCGTTACTTGTAGCCCAAGACTTGGATATGGTTTAAAGTCCAAGGCTGGTGTGGTTAGTTGCAGGCTTTTGAATGTTTTGAGCCAATGTCTTGGATGGCTCACCACTGATGAAAGTTCGAGCCTTGGTTGTTCCTATGCATGCAATGGAAGATGTGGACGACCCTCTACTGTTGAGAGTCTATGATTTGGCTGGCTTTCCATTACTTGGAGTCCAAGATTTGGATTATCGTGTGATTGAGATCCAAGGCGGGGGTCGTCATATCCTTGAAGTTACAGATTTAGACGTCTTCCAATGTTTGGAACCAATGTCTGAGATGACTCATAAATATTTGGATGGTTTTCCGTTCCTAGGAATTCAAGACTTGGAACGTGCTGTGTTTGAATTTCACAGCTAGAGTAACCGACTTGCAGACGACTTCCAATGTTTCGGGCCAATGTTTTAGGTGCATTTGACGGCATGAATGGTCCTAACCTTGGAATCGAATACTTCGACAGGTTTCCAACGTTGAGAGTCGATGATTTGAGCGGTTTTCCGTTTCTTGGAATCCAAGAGTTGGATCGTCACATGTTTGAAGTCCAAAGCTGAGGTCGCTGTAATTGTGGAGTTACAGACTTAGACGACTTTCCAATATATTGGGCCATTGTCTTGTATGTTACACCAATATTTAGAGCATAAGAGTTGGATGGTCCTAGGATAGGAATCCAATAATTCAACGACTTTCCATCGTCGAGAGTCGACCGATTTGACCGATTTTCTGTTACTTAAAGTCCAAGACTTGGATCGCCCTGTGCTTGGAGTACAAGACTGAGAACGTCGTAGTTTTGGAATTACAAACTTAGACAATATTCCAATCATTTGGGCCATTGTCTTGGATGGCTCACCCGTGTTTGAATTTCGAGACTCACAGCCCAAGCCTCCCAAGACTTTATTGCGTGGAGTCCAAAACTTGAATCTTCCTATGTTTGGGCATTGAATATATTTGAAAACCTTGGGTCGACTAATGCACGGAGTGCGTAGGTTTGCAACTAACCGTTGTCTTCCCATCAGCACCCCGCAACTAATCAGATTTACGACTAGTATCTGGCCCACTGTAAGTAGTTCCAGCGTTACGGTATCGATGTTTGCGTTTTCTTCACTTTGCTCTCCCCTCCTTTTGCGAAGAGTTGCTCGTGCCCAGCCCGTCATCCCCCCTTGCACACATCGCGCGCCCGAGAACGAAGCCGAGAAGGAAAACACATGCCTCTTAAAGGCGCCCCGGCGGATAAGCGGTTGGTCCACTCCGCCCGGGCAGGATCCGCTTGGCGTAGCGTGACGGGCGGGAGTGAACCTTTCACCCTTTCTCCCTCGGGGCTCGGGGTCACCGGCGAGCACAGCTGAAGTGGGCTGACCGCTTCCTCGTTTCCGCGTCCGGGCGGAGAAAGCGAGGAACCCAGGAACACAGCCACATCCCACTGTTGCAAGCCTGTGCACGGAAACGGAAACGCAAGCCGGAACTCATCAAACAAATCCGCGCGCTCATGGAGATTTCGATGGCATGCGTGTGGTGTGGGAAAGTGACGCGTTTACGCACGACGTCACCGTGCCGCTCGCTTACAAGCACACTAATTCTTGATCAGGTTCGAAGCGAAAATGTGCTGTGATAGTGTCGGGTTTCTGGATTCTTGAAGGATGCTTTTTGTTTTTATTTTTTATTTTAGTCGACTTTCCGCTAGATCACGGGCTTCGTTCGCCGAAATCCGTCGGAAAATCTAGGGGAAGGTGAACATCATGAGACGCCCCTGTCATTCTACCAAGGATGTTTATACCTAAGGCTTGACCGATTGAGTTCAGAGTTGGATTTTCAAAATGTCCGTTACATATTACAAAATTATTTATCATTATAAAATACTACAGAAATTCAAATGTGATTTTATTCCATTTTAAATAGCTGTTTTTAAGAATTCTATTATAACAGATAAATGAAATATGTTTAAAAATATTCAAAATTGTATTGCTGTTCTAAATAAAATGAATGTAAAGTGGTAACAGCAACATTTCTTCAAAAAGTTCTACCAACAACAAAATTCGTTTAGGATCCGCAGCTCAACACCTCGCGGATTTCTCTCCATACAAATGGGGAACGAACGAATCGAGTAGGCAGTGTTCATTACTTCCCCGCACAATGCATGGTCACTCTGTAGCACGTTATTTTTAAAATGAGTGGCAAATGAACACTCAGCTGACAGCGGCGGCGAATGGATTGCGGCGAACGAAGCCTGTGATCTCCCCGTTTAACTCCAGAGTTTTGCTACTGTTCGTTCGTCGCATCAAGGCTCTCTTTTATACTGAAAATCATAACGGTCACCCTAATGTTAAAAGTTCTTCTAGTATATTAATATATTGTGAGGTTTGCGACGTTAATAAATAACAATATGTAACTGCAACGATGTATTGGAACACAGTTGTCGTAGTAATCGTCTGTATATTTGTATGGGATGGTTTCCTAATCTATTGTCCTTGAAGCCATGCTTATTGAGTACATTTTCGACGTATTAGTTGAGAGCACCTTCCTTTGTGTTGTATCACGAGCTTGACACGCTTCTCATAAGAATCGTACGATGCATGCACCTGGTTCTCGTCCTAGATCTTCTAAAAGAGGTCTAATTCTCATTTCGTGAAATGTGATTCTTCTTCTCAGAACAGCGTTATTTGTACATCACCAGCTGCCATCTTACTTGTGTGCGTCATGTGGAGAAGATTTGGATTTGGCATCAAACGTGTTGCGTGAAGACAGGTTAATGTGGATACTGTATGAAAGGTATAAGGGCCTGTTATGAATCTTTTACGCAAGAGCTCAACGAGTGTATATACGTCATCTATACATCCAAGTGTGAGGCTGACACGTCCATGTGGATGGCCAATTCCATATATTTCTATAAAGATATTGCACTGGAACATCGGAGAATGCAAACTGCCGTACAAAATGGTTAGCCTACGTGGGAAGGCATATGCCCTAAAACTTGTATTGAAATCAAATAAATTGGGCAACTCTTCGGCAGAAGCCCGAAAAGGTAGCGCCCGACCGTCATTATCGAGAATCGGGCGTATCATCACCGTCGGCATGTTTGCGGAGTGATGTCTTCGCAGCTCCTGCTCCGAGGAACGCGTGCTGCCGCTCCTGCGACAAACTTAACGACTCCCCTCTGTCACACACACACACACTCACACAAGAACCCGGCAAGCTTCTGGTTGTTTTGCATCGGCAAGACCGGCGTTGGACTGCGTGCGATTGCGTTCGGTGTAACAGCTCGCCTGCAACAAACTCCCGAGGGGGCCCTGCCCGGCGCAGGGTAGCCGCAAACCTCAAAAACCCGAGGTGACCGACGGCTCGGTGGCAGACCCATTATTGCCCAGAGCGAATAATCATTCGGTTTTTGCCAGGGCGGGATTCGGGTTGTGTTAACATCAAAAAACCTGGCCCCGGCAGCATCCCTCCAGACGCCGGGTGGACATGAAGCTGAAAACTTTGTCGTTCCGGGCGCGCTGCTGTGCGCCTGCTGGGAAAGTTTCGCCGGGTGTGTGGGTGTGTGTGTGTGTGAAAGTTTGCGCTCTGCCAAACTCGTTGCCTGCGGTGGCTGCCGGGGCCCGGCTTGACCAGATTGTAAAACACCGTATGTATCGATTACAGGCCGAACCCTAACGGGGGTCCCCGGGAAGTCCGGGACGTCTGGAGATGATGGCGGGAAGCTCTTTTTAAAGAGCCGCATACTTGGCGGCTCAAAAATATTCATGCCGATATGGTGCCCGCTCGCACAGCAGCTACGTGCCGAGCCCGAGTGCAGGCAGGAAGTGTCGGATTCTTTGTGAATACACGCCACAGGCGAGGCGTTGGGGCGTTTGAGTGAGTGTCGCAATAGAGCGGGAGTGGGAGCAACGTTTTGCCGGGAGCGAAGTTACGCAAGACACACGCGCGTGTGGACGCGAACGAGACAATAACGAAACGATAATAACAAAAAAACAGAACTCGTTTCGAAGAAGTTGCAGATGTCCGATTTCAAGAACTCAAGGTCGCTAGCTTGATAAGCCGGGTGCGCGTAAGATTCTGCAGCGGGAAGCTATTTCACCGTTCTAAACAAAACCGTACCTGACGGACGGCGGGAGTCATAAATCTCGGGACTCGGGCTCTATCTCTGTTTGCCTAGCGTGCCTAATGTGCGTGATCTCGACGACTCGTTTTATGTTCCGCGCGCTTGTTGGTGCTCTTCAAAGTCACTGGAGATCCAGATCTCCGGAGCTCCATCTGGGTCATCGAACCCTTTTTTGTTGTTGTTTGTGATAGCAACAGAAACCTCGAAGGTCCCGGTAGCCCGGCTGGCCTCGGTTCAACGACCCACCGACTGAATCCGTCCCGAGGAAGACGTACGTGCGGTTGTAAAATTGGAACCGGTTCTTTAACGCGTTCGTTTGCGGGGGATTCATTGAATACCGGTGCTCTACCCGAAACCGTGCGCACTTGCGCGGTCTCCCGATTGTGCCCGGAAGAGAGAGGAACCAAAGGCGAACTCCTCAAGAACTGGATCCTGGTCGAGCGCAACCCCACCGAAATGCACTCCGCTCCAGGAATGCGCAGTTGTGCGCGCGTGTTCACAAAGTTCTTGACGGAAGTGGCACAGACGCGGAAATGAAGCTCCTCCAAACTGGAGGCGATCGTGTTTGCGCACCGAGAACGCAATTACGACCGGCACCGGGCCATCCAGCGGCACATTAAGCAGCGCAAATGGCCCACGTCTGCAGACGTGCGTTTTACAAACGGTTTGACAGAAGCCGGACAGCAAAAAAAAAGCAATCTGCATACGACCGGCGCGATAACGAGCCGTCGGCGAGCGGCCTTGGTGCGCATCGCACATCTGCCCGCGAGCCTCGGTTAAGCTGATTAATTTAGAGAAATTTATCTCACCATCGACCTCCGGGCCGTGCATGTCACCAGCTCGTTGCGGCGATACATCATCCATCGGCCGGGACGACCTTGCCGTGCGGCCCAAGGGTCGTCCATAACCGTAGCAAACGCAGGCACGCGAAGTACGATAATGCATGCAGCAGTAACACACGGAAGAACACGGAAGGCGCTGGAAGTAATTTAGAAAATAAACCGCGTCCGCCTGTGCCCAGCTTCGGGTATCTTGCGCGAGGCGCTTTCGTTGGTGAAGATGACAAGTTGCCGTACGTCCGGACACATACCCTTATTTGTAATGCGACTCCAGGTTTTCTCTTACAAGGGCTGAAGAGGAACTCCTCCAGGGGCGACCCGACGGTGGTCACCGTGGAAGTCATTTCCATTCCAAACAATTGCCGGCTCTCGCACTCCACTTTTATGGTTCTGGGACGTCGGCAGCCCCTGGCGAGATCCTGCCGCGCGTGCTGGGAGCGTGGAGAAGGCACAGCGGAGGAGCCGGACGTCGCGTGGACAGGTTGTTTTCTCGCCGCTCGCTCGAAACCCGAGGCGAACCCGAAGTCATGGCCAGGCGCGGTATGGAGCAAAAATAGAACGCACCGGCCGGGCCGATATAGATATATACAGCCGGGCGCAGCGAGGATCGGGAGTTCAGACAGCGCTCGGCGCTCTACACGTGCAGTACCAAGCGAGATCAAGGAAGTCTCCGAAGTTCCTTCGATCGCAGCGCGCAAAGGCATCGCCGACGAGATAGGGTGAGTTGGTTTTTGTTTTCTTGGAAAACACTAGAACAGCTTAGGGACCACTTGGACACTATGGGAGAAGAGAGCGAGAGACCAAACAAAACGGGCGCGACCGTGGTTTCAACGTTGGGCCCGTTAAACGACCCGTCGACTTTCGCGTCCGTGCCTTGTTGCTCCCAGATCTTCCCGCTCCGCGCGCAGAAGCGAGATGACGCGACACGACGTCCGGAAACCTGTTAGGCTTTGGCGGGCGGTGCGTGAAAGCGCAGCAGCGAGATAGCGAGAAAGTGAGCATGCTGGACCAAACCAACAAAAACCAGAACACCAAAACGGCCCTGCCGCCGGGGTGACTGCAGGTGGCCAGTTGACAGTCGCTAGTCGCGGTGCGTGGTGTTGCCGTCGCGCGCTCGAGAACCACGCCACGCTCATCCACGCGGTGCGTCCCCCCCGGAGCGACCATAGCCGGCGATAAACAAAACAGAACAGCAGCACGGCGCAGCAGGTGCGTAGGCTGGGCGTTGAGGCACGCGCGCCACTGACACTGATAAAGCGGACGTCCGAAGATCAAGTTCACGGTGCGCAGGTGTGAACTTCGCGCGGAAAGTGTGTCACAAGACGCGACTCGTCCGCTTGTTTTGGGACGCAATGCAAATGGAGTCGGTGGGGGGCAGGTTTCGGCCGTGTGTGTGTGTGTGTGTGTATGTGTGCCATTTCGGGGTGGCGTCGCCGCTCAGGCGTTGCGTCGGGGAGAAAGTGTCCAGTGTCCAGGCCGGCCGGAGTGGGAAGATATTGCCGCACGATCAACCGAGGTGTCAGTTCGCCAAAAAATCGAATCCGTCGTGGACCGTGCGTGGACGTGTAGGTTGTTTTTCTTGGAACCGATAGCCGATATCTATGCAAATGGGGAGAAAGCTGAACCGGAGCTACCGGAGTGGAGAGTATGAACTAGAACTCGGTGTGTTTGTTTGCTCCAGCGCCGGGAGTAGAACGTGGGTCTGCCCGCCAGAACAATATGTAGCCTTGTGCTAGATTTCGTGTTTTTTTTTTTGGCAGTGCGTGCTCGAGAGCGAACGACGCGAGATCTTCGTCACGGGCGCACGCGTTCGCCGAGGCGCTTTGTTGATACAGCTGCCCGGTATCTATCTCGTACTTGTGCAAAAAAAAGAAACAAACGGCGATCGCCTAATAATCGCAAGAATTCATTGATCCACCGGATCCACTGGGGCGGGTTCCAGGTGACATTGGCCAGGGTTACGGGTCGGTCGTAAACAACGACGCCGCGTGTCGCCAGACTTTAAAAAGGGCCCAACTTGCGCGGGAACCGGTCAGTGGATCTCCGGGAGGTGTTCCGGGAAGTCGTCCTTGCGCCGCAAATCGCAAACCGCACCGCTCTATCAACGCTTCTCCCACAGGTTCTTTCTCTCGACACATTTTGGCAGTACGCGAGACGATCTGCCTAGTTCTGCCGAGACAGTGAACCCCCCCCCCCCCCCCCCCCCCCCCCCCCCCCCTCCCCCCCCCCCCCCCCCCCCCCCCCCAAACCCCCCT
>KZ073079.1:163831-174960 GCA_002091845.1 Anopheles cracens
GGGGCGCCGGTTAGCAGCATTTTTGCATAAATCAACTGCGCATTTCGTCCCCCCTAACATCGTTCTTTTGTTTTTTTTCTTCTACTCCCTTTCTCTCTTTCTCTCTCCCGCTCACACGCGCACACGCTGCCTGCCTGGTTCCGTAGGGAGGAATTTTTCATTTTTCCCGTCACACATGTCGCCCGGTGGATGTCGCTCGGGTGTTTGCTGGTGCTGGTCGTCGCCCCGTTCGCACCGTCGCCGGTCGGTGCCGCCCCGTTCGATTTCGGCTTCAGCACGGTGAGTGTGTGTGTGTGTGTGTGTGTGTTTCTTCTTCTTCTTCTTCTTCTTCAGGTTGGGTTACGGGGGTGGGGAAGTTATGCAACGAGCTTGTGCAGAGCGTGCTTTAATCGGTTTGGAAGTGCGGATTGCATACCTGCCGGGGCCGATTGAGCCCTGGAGTTAGCGCCTAAAAGTTAGACGAACTGCACAGCAGAAACGCTTCACTGCACGGTGTGTTTGTTGCGTTGGACAGTGTAAGCCGCTCCGCTTCGCACACTCGTGTGGGGTCGCCTCTTCATGTCATTCGTTCGCACGCCGCAACCCTATACGGTGGATCGGTTCATATTCCGGTTCTGTTTTCCTCGAACTTTGGGGGAGCGTTTTGCGTAACGACTTGCGAAACCCCCGAAAAGAGAAAGAGAGAGCGAGAGAGAGGGAAGAAAAGAAATAACAGAAATGGTTTACTATATTAAGAACTGCTCGGCGCGCGTTTTGGTGGCATTTTTTGTAGTTGTTGTTGTTGGTCGCTCCACTTGAAGAAGCGGCACTCTCGCCCGTAAGATGTATCTTTCGCTGCGCCACGCTGCATTTGTATTTCATTTTATGGTCCCCGCGCACTTACCCGCCCCGGGGGTATGTTGCTCTCGGATCGCTCGTGCGGTTTCGCTGGATTCTTTCGGCATTTTGCATTCAAGGCGGCAACCCGACGTGTCCCCGGGAAGCGTATGCAACTGGCCGTGCCCGTGAGCGCTGGATCTTGAAAGGATCTGAACCTCTTGGAAGAGAGAGAGAGAGAGAGAGAGCACCCGACACACATCAAAAGCAGCATCGGTGCGGGAAGCACGGAACACGAGGCACGCGCACAAGGAAAACAATATGAAATTTTGCTTAAGCGGGATTGCGCACGGACGAAAGACAGATTGAGCCTGGGTGGGGAGAAGGGGGGGGGGAAGGGTGTTCGACCTGCTGCTGCACCTGCTGCGAGTCCTGCGAGCAGCGGGCCGAACCTCAGGTGGAATGTAATAAAGTTAGGTAAGTTATTGAATATGTTTGCATGATTGATTCTCGAGTGGCTTCATTGGACAGGACTGCAGGGAGATGAGCGAACGATGGGCTGCTGCTGCTATGTAGTGTGTGTGTGTGTGTGTTGGTGAGGAAAAAACATTTCCCTTTTTCACCCCAAACCCGGCTGTTTTCAGCTCGATAATAAGTGGGTACGGTTTGCGGGTAAGAAAACGCATTTTAGATTGGCTCAGGTCTAAAGGAGCGAAACGCGCCCGAAAGGTATGCAACCCGCCCGACACTGCATGCCACTACGCCTGCGCTTCTCGCAGAGCACCGTAGCGACACGCTTTTAAGAGGATTCCCGCCATGATTAAACGGTGCACCGAATTACACCCAAGCGCGCCTGCTGGCCGTTTTTGGTCCGGTTGTGAGTGCGTTCCTCGCCGGCCGCACACCGTTGCAATGGAAGCCGTCGCAGGCCCGGTCGTAATCCATAATTCCCGATGAAACGCCGGCCCGCTCGCTGTGTCTTGGGGGCGCTTTTTTCTTTCTTTTGCCCTGCTTCCGTTTTTCCGAGCCTGATGCGAACCGATGCATCAGCTCAACAGGTTCCGAGGGCTCCGAGATTGAATTCCCCCCACCCCCCACCCCTCCAAAAACACCCCGGCAACCTCCTCGCCGGCCGGCTGCCAACCGGAAGAGGATGCAGTGAGAAATGGTTTCGTGTCGAATCTTGAATCATTGCCATCCCTCATCATTTCCCGGCGCTGGTTATTCGTCCGACTCGATGGCAGGCTATAGCGCACGGCAGGATGACTTGCTTCCGTTTTTGAGTAAGTATTACGGCTCGGTGCGCTAACCGAACGAACGTTTATTTGATATCATGCCAATTACTTTACTGTTCGCCTGTTTGCATACATCGAGGCGTACGGCATCAACGTTGATTCGGTTGGGATCGTTTGCTTGGATGATTGCATACATAGAGGCGTTTTGGGTTAAACATTAAGCGTTTCTCGAACGGATTGCATACTTTTGGGCTGATTCTAGTGACAAGCTTTTATTTTATTATACTTTTATATAAGGTATATTCTTTTGCTTGATATAACCTGCGTTTTTATTGGAGAAAGTATTCAATCCAAACTTTTTCTAATGTTCTGAATTATGCTGAATTTGATTGCAAACACTTGTACACTTGCTTCTAGAGTAAATTTCATTGAGTTTTGTACACACATTTCTTCCTGGAAAGGAACTCTCTAACTCTAACACCATCATTGGAGCATACATATAAGCGTTTTGTTTTTATTAAGTATTTAGCGTTTCTCGAACGGATTGCATACTTTTGAGCTGATTAGGCGTATTAACACGTTCGGTGTCAAGGCTATCATTTTTGATAGCCACCTTACATCGCAGAAAAACTATAACCGGCAAATCATTCGGCAGTTTTAAAGGGTTTTTGTTATTTTGAAGCTTAGTTTGCGGGTGGTTTTCGCAGACTTATGGCGAAACAAACGTTATTAGCATTAATGATAGCATAAAATATAGCCATTCGTCCGACTCGATGGCAGGCTATAGCGCACGGCAGGATGACTTGCTTCCGTTTTTGAGTAAGTATTACGGCTCGGTGCGGGCGCTAACCGGACGACCGTTTATTTGATATCATGCCAATTACTTTACTGTTCGCCTGTTTGCATACATCGAGGCGTACGGCATCAACGTTGATTCGGTTGGGATCGTTTGCTTGGATGATTGCATACATAGAGGCGTTTTGGGTTAAACATTAAGCGTTTCTCGAACGGATTGCATACTTTTGGGCTGATTCTAGTGACAAGCTTTTATTTTATTATACTTTTATATAAGGTATATTCTTTTGCTTGATATAACCTGCGTTTTTATTGGAGAAAGTATTCAATCCAAACTTTTTCTAATGTTCTGAATTATGCTGAATTTGATTGCAAACACTTGTACACTTGCGTCTAGAGTAAATTTCATTGAGTTTTTACACACATTTTTTCCTGGAAAGGAACTCTCTAACTCTAACACCATCATTGGAGCATACATATAAGCGTTTTGTTTTTATTAAGTATTTAGCGTTTCTCGAACGGATTGCATACTTTTGAGCTGATTAAGCGTATTAACACGTTCGGTGTCAAGGCTATCATTTTTGATAGCCACCTTACATCGCAGAAAAACTATAACCGACAAATAATTCGGCAGTTTTAAAGGGTTTTTGTTATTTTGAAGCTTAGTTTGAGGGTGGTTTTCGCAGACTTATGGCGAAACAAACGTTATAAGCATTAATGATAGCATACAATATAGCCAGCAAAACAGTATAGAAAAACGCTTGGCCTGATAGGCAGTACGACCAAAAAACGCTTGACAGTCAACGGGCCTAAATGCCTAAAAGTATGCAGTGTGCTTTTTATACATTTATATCCATTTTTATACTTTTATATAAGGTATATTCTTTTGCTTGATATAACCTGCGTTTTTATTGGAGAAAGTATTCAATCCAAACTTTTTTAAAGTTCTGAATTATGCTGAATTTGATTGCAAACACTTGTACACTTGCTTCTAGAGTAAATTTCATTGAGTTTTGTACACACATTTCTTCCTGGAAAGGAACTCTCTAACTCTAACACCATGTTTGGAAAAACGCTTAACAAAACGCTTATTGGAGCATACATATAAGCGTTTTGTTTTTATTAAGTATTTAGCGTTTCTCGAACGGATTGCATACTTTTGAGCTGATTAGGCGTATTAACACGTTCGGTGTCAAGGCTATCATTTTTGATAGCCACCTTACATCGCAGAAAAACTATAACCGGCAAATCATTCGGCAGTTTTAAAGGGTTTTTGTTATTTTGAAGCTTAGTTTGCGGGTGGTTTTCGCAGACTTATGGCGAAACAAACGTTATTAGCATTAATGATAGCATAAAATATAGCCAGCAAAACAGTATAGAAAAACGCTTGGCCTGATAGGCAGTACGACCAAAAAACGCTTGACAGTCAACGGGCCTAAATGCCTAAAAGTATGCAGTGTGCTTTTTATACATTTATATCCATTTTGCTTGATATCGCAGCCATTTTTTTTTTTGGAAAATGTATTCAATCCAGTTTAGTTTTTGAAATTTTCTGAACTATTCTAAAGTTGGTTGCAAACGCTTGTTTTTGGTTCTTGAGTAAATCTCAATGGCAAATCCTATTTTTCACGTTCATATTCTCTCAAGATTGCTAAGATTGCTGACCTTCATTAACATTTGTATACTTCCTGAAAAGGAACTGTGATACGACCAACGAAATCGCCAGCATCAGAAAATACATGCTGATTTTTTAAAATAAAGTATTAAGCGTTTCTTGAATGGATTGCATACTTTTGGGCTGATTAAGCATATTAACGCCTAAAAGTATGCATTGTGTTTTTTTAAATCTGTTTTGCTTGATATCGCAGATATTTTATGGAAAATGCATTCAATCTAGGTTATTTTTTACTTTCTTTTCTCAATGTGGACTCCTTGCTCGGGTAAACGGTGTCATTTACGTTGTATCTTGTTTGTTTCGTTACAGAACTTTTCGTCCGACTCGATGGCAGGCTATAGCGCACGGCAGGATGACTTGCTTCCGTTTTTGAGTAAGTATTACGGCTCGGTGCGAGCTTAATCGTGAGGCGCGCGAAAATGAGCGCGGAAGCTTGGTGGAGCAAAAAGCAAAGAGAGAGAGAGAGAGAGAGAGAGAAGGAAAAAGAAACGAAAAACAAACCGGGGAGGGATTTTATGCTTGAAAGATGTTAAAGCCGACAGCAGCTTCCCGCAGGTGACGAGCTTCGGGCAGGCCGAAGGCCTTGAAGTGCGGGTTTCTGTGCGCTGATTGCATACTTGGCGCCTAAAAGTATGCAAAGCTCCGTGAACGTGTTTTTTCTTCTAATAAACACATTTGAAAACGTTTGAAATGATTTTAAAGCAAAAAAAACACCATACAGAACGCCTCAAGTGGTCGTCGCGGGCGGAGAAGACGCTTCAATTCGTTTCGCAATCTCTCAGCCCGGCTGTCTCGGCCCAATCGTCCGCCGAATCACCGAGCGTTTCCATTCGGCCGCGCAGCAGGAGCGATCTCGCTCGCATTGCATACATTTAGGCGCTTTTTTTTGTTGTTTGGCTGAAAGTGGGCACACTAGCAGTCGTGTGGGAAGAAACAATGCCTCAGGAGGGGTTCAGTGTGAAAAAAAGGGCTGTAAAAGACGACGACCTCACATCGGCTGACGGACCCGCTGTACGGGCGGGTCGTTGCGAGATTAGATTGGGCTGGGCTGGCGTACCGTTGCAGGCGCGTCCAACTATCTTCCTGCCCGGGCCGGGCCACTTCCGCAAGATTTAGCCGGCAGCACCGGAAGATGCAAGTGAAAATTGCTTCGGCACTTCCGCACGGCCTCGGACCGGCCCGTATGATGGACTGCAGACGGGTCGGATGGCCCCACCCCGTGGTCCGGCGTGGACGGCGTGAGGCGCATCGCGCCATTAGTGCGGTCCCCGGGCGCCGACAATGCCTGCGATGTTCTCGCCCGCTGCACGCTGTATACGGCGGGTGCACGGGCAGATTAATCATACCGCCGAGGGTAATATTTTTGATTTATTAAATTCAAATGAAGCCAGCCGTAAATTGTAGCGCAAACAAATAGATTACCCCCTTGGCCCGGGACCGGAGCACGGGATACCGGGCCCGGACCGTCTGCCACGCATCGGGTTCGATCGGGTGCGGAAACGGGGGCTGCTGTCGTGGAGGGAGACACCCACGAGCGCTTTTATTATCTCGTGTGCGCCTCCCGCGCCGAGTGGGGATGCGAAGTTATGACGAGAGCCCAACAATCACGTGCCGGAAGCATATATCAACTATGGCGGTGAAGTGGAAAAATAAATTCCATCGTGCGTACTGCTGCTTCGCCAGCCCGATCGATCCCGTGGCTGGCGGCTTGGAACGTCTTGGCTGGCGTTCCCCGTTCACCGAGCTGCCGTGCCGACTGTTAATTTCTTTCTCTCTCTTTCTCTCTCTCTCTCTCTCCCTCTCTCTCTCTCGTTCTCTACCCGGTTCCCTCCCCACCCCACTAGCGAAACGTGTCCGCTTGCTATTCTGATTGCGAGACGTGAACGTACACGTGGCTTGCTATCACTCTGCTAGAGCTACAATCAATAGCTTAATCGTGAGGCGCGCGAAAATGAGCGCGGAAGCTTGGTGGAGCAAAAAGCAAAGAGAGAGAGAGAGAGAGAGAGAGAGAGAGAAGGAAAAAGAAACGAAAAACAAACCGAGGAGGGATTTTATGCTTGAAAGATGTTAAAGCCGACAGCAGCTTCCCGCAGGTGACGAGCTTCGGGCAGGCCGAAGGCCTTAAAACGTGTCCGCTTGCTATTCTGATTGCGAGACGTGAACGTACACGTGGCTTGCTATCACTCTGCTAGAGCTACAATCAATCTCGGCCTGCCCGGCTCGAAACCCAATTTGCGCGCGGGTGTGCCTTGCGTTCTTCTATCAAACTAGTCTTTTCCGCGACAACAACCGTGCAGGTATGTGTTTCCAGTCGCGAGCTGCAAATAAAACGCGGGCGAAAGCGTTGGTTCACGGTGGATTGCATACTTTTCGGCGCAAATTTGGTTGATGCGCCTGAAAGTATGTTAGTTTAGCTGCAAACGCTTTGGAAACGCTTTGTTTCCGCCCAGTTCTAATAGAGATTCTCCGCGCAGGAACATTCTTATGTCTGAACGAGCGATAAGTCACGTGAATTCACTTCCTTTATCGGAAAATTTGTTTGATTCGCCTGAAAATCTGCCATTTTCATATCATGGCTTGATGGCGCTTTATTATATCTTTATTTTGTTTTAGGAATAGAAGCCTCCCTGAGAAGGACATTTCCTGTGCTGGAACGTCATGTTCAGTTCTTAGCATCAATAGTGTTCAAAGACTTATTATTCATGCCGTTCGCTTCCTTTGTGGAGCAAAACTATTTAACTATTACCTCTCTGAGATGGTTCACCTTCTTTGGGGAAACACATCTTATGTAATTTTTATGACAAACGGGCTTCTAACGCTTTATCATAATACGTTCTAATAGAGAATGTTAGAGGGTATGATATTTGCATTGAAACCTCTCTGAGATGAAGCTTCAATATGCTTGAAGGTCGTCCTTTCATCACGACTACATCTGTTCAAAGAGCAAATAGTCGCCTAAAAGTATGTATTTTTTATGGAAAACGCGTTTGTAACGCTTCTTTATGGCCTTATTATGTTTCCAGTATTTAAGCCTCTCTAGGTTGGAACTTTGCTATGTTTGAAAGGGCCATGAGTCATGCGGTTCGTTTCCTTTGTGGAGTAAACATCCTTAATGCGCCTGAAAGTATGTAATTTTTAAGGCAAATAGTTTGGTGACGCTTTATTATAGCTTTATTGTGTTTTCGGAATTGAAACCTCTCTGTGATGGAAATTTACTATGTTTGAACGGCATGACCAATTCCTATCATCACCACTGTATTTGTTCAAAGAGTAGCTAGTCGCCTTAAAGTATGTAATATGTATTGCAAACGGTTTGGAAATGCATTACCACTGCTCTGTATTAATAAAAATTTCCAGTGGGAATGTTTTCGCAATAAAAACCTCTATGCAAACTAGTTTGATTAGTTTGATGTATTATAGTTCAGGCTTATTAGAGATTGCTAGTGCCTCCCAATGTTTGAAGGTCATGATGTGTCCCTATCATCACCGCTGTATCTATTCAATGAGTAAATAATCGCCTGAAAGTATGCAATTTTTATGTCAAACGATATGTCAACGCTTTCTAATAACCGAATGCAAGCAAGCGAATGTTCTTGTAATTGAAACCTCTCTGAGATGGAACTTTTTTATGCGTGAAAGTCATGATCGCTCCCTCCCTGATCACCATCATCCCTTTCCAAAGAGCAATTAGTCATGCGGTTCACTTCCTTCGTGGGGAAAAATGTACCTAATGCGCCCTTAAGTATGCAATACGCATGCCACCCCCTGGCACTATCGTATTTTCCATCCGCGTATCGATATCGCGCCCGCTAGGTACCAATTTTCGAAGTTTCGATCGTCGATTTCCGCTGCTCCGTCCAGAGGGGCAGGACGTCTTCCGACGCTGCAATTGCAATCGGAAATGAAGAGCAGCAAAAAACGAAAAAAAAACACACACAAATCGTCCCACCCAAACCGTTTGCCGGCGCAATGCTAAGGCCTTCGGCCTGCCCGAAGCTCGTCACCTGCGGGAAGCTGCTGTCGGCTTTAACATCTTTCAAGCATAAAATCCCTCCTCGGTTTGTTTTTCGTTTCTTTTTCCTTCTCTCTCTCTCTCTCTCTCTCTCTCTCTCTTTGCTTTTTGCTCCACCAAGCTTCCGCGCTCATTTTCGCGCGCCTCACGATTAAGCAATTGATTGTAGCTCTAGCAGAGTGATAGCAAGCCACGTGTACGTTCACGTCTCGCAATCAGAATAGCAAGCGGACACGTTTCGCTAGTGGGGTGGGGAGGGAACCGGGTAGAGAACGAGAGAGAGAGAGGGAGAGAGAGAGAGAGAGAAAGAGAGAGAAAGAAATTAACAGTCGGCACGGCAGCTCGGTGAACGGGGAACGCCAGCCAAGACGTTCCAAGCCGCCAGCCACGGGATCGATCGGGCTGGCGAAGCAGCAGTACGCACGATGGAATTTATTTTTCCACTTCACCGCCATAGTTGATATATGCTTCCGGCACGTGATTGTTGGGCTCTCGTCATAACTTCGCATCCCCACTCGGCGCGGGAGGCGCACACGAGATAATAAAAGCGCTCGTGGGTGTCTCCCTCCACGACAGCAGCCCCCGTTTCCGCACCCGATCGAACCCGATGCGTGGCAGACGGTCCGGGCCCGGTATCCCGTGCTCCGGTCCCGGGCCAAGGGGGTAATCTATTTGTTTGCGCTACAATTTACGGCTGGCTTCATTTGAATTTAATAAATCAAAAATATTACCCTCGGCGGTATGATTAATCTGCCCGTGCACCCGCCGTATACAGCGTGCAGCGGGCGAGAACATCGCAGGCATTGTCGGCGCCCGGGGACCGCACTAATGGCGCGATGCGCCTCACGCCGTCCACGCCGGACCACGGGGTGGGGCCATCCGACCCGTCTGCAGTCCATCATACGGGCCGGTCCGAGGCCGTGCGGAAGTGCCGAAGCAATTTTCACTTGCATCTTCCGGTGCTGCCGGCTAAATCTTGCGGAAGTGGCCCGGCCCGGGCAGGAAGATAGTTGGACGCGCCTGCAACGGTACGCCAGCCCAGCCCAATCTAATCTCGCAACGACCCGCCCGTACAGCGGGTCCGTCAGCCGATGTGAGGTCGTCGTCTTTTACAGCCCTTTTTTTCACACTGAACCCCTCCTGAGGCATTGTTTCTTCCCACACGACTGCTAGTGTGCCCACTTTCAGCCAAACAACAAAAAAAAGCGCCTAAATGTATGCAATGCGAGCGAGATCGCTCCTGCTGCGCGGCCGAATGGAAACGCTCGGTGATTCGGCGGACGATTGGGCCGAGACAGCCGGGCTGAGAGATTGCGAAACGAATTGAAGCGTCTTCTCCGCCCGCGACGACCACTTGAGGCGTTCTGTATGGTGTTTTTTTTGCTTTAAAATCATTTCAAACGTTTTCAAATGTGTTTATTAGAAGAAAAAACACGTTCACGGAGCTTTGCATACTTTTAGGCGCCAAGTATGCAATCAGCGCACAGAAACCCGCACTTCAAGGCCTTCGGCCTGCCCGAAGCTCGTCACCTGCGGGAAGCTGCTGTCGGCTTTAACATCTTTCAAGCATAAAATCCCTCCCCGGTTTGTTTTTCGTTTCTTTTTCCTTCTCTCTCTCTCTCTCTCTCTCTCTTTGCTTTTTGCTCCACCAAGCTTCCGCGCTCATTTTCGCGCGCCTCACGATTAAGCAAAGCCGAAAATTATCCCCGTTTGCAAATGTAACGGCTCCGCGCCGGCGGTTCCACTTCCAGGTTCGTTAAATATATAACTGCAGCTCGGCCCGGGGGTTGCGGCGAGCGCGAGCAGGCCGCGATGTCAAACGTACGGGAATTACGTAATGCTCCGACGCTCGGAACCATTTTCGCAACATTTTCTCACCCAACTCCACTCCCCCCCTCCTCCCTGCCCTCCCGGCCCGGGCCCACCCACAATCCACCTGCCACGTGGAATTAACGAACGCCGGGCGCCGGGAAGCCGTGCGGCGAAAGTCGTACAGATCAATTCGGTCAAGAAAAAAAAATGGCTGCGATATCAAGCAAAATGGATATAAATGTATAAAAAGCACACTGCATACTTTTAGGCATTTAGGCCCGTTGACTGTCAAGCGTTTTTTGGTCGTACTGCCTATCAGGCCAAGCGTTTTTCTATACTGTTTTGCTGGCTATATTTTATGCTATCATTAATGCTAATAACGTTTGTTTCGCCATAAGTCTGCGAAAACCACCCGCAAACTAAGCTTCAAAATAACAAAAACCCTTTAAAACTGCCGAATGATTTGCCGGTTATAGTTTTTCTGCGATGTAAGGTGGCTATCAAAAATGATAGCCTTGACACCGAACGTGTTAATACGCTTAATCAGCTCAAAAGTATGCAATCCGTTCGAGAAACGCTAAATACTTAATAAAAACAAAACGCTTATATGTATGCTCCAATGATGGTGTTAGAGTTAGAGAGTTCCTTTCCAGGAAAAAATGTGTGTAAAAACTCAATGAATTTTTTTTCTTCTTTTTTGTTAATCCACCCCGCTCAACCGAGGCCGAGGTTAAAGGTTAAAACTAGAAGCGCGGTCGGTGCCATCAAACGACTTTTTTCCCGG
>KZ073085.1:15062-33055 GCA_002091845.1 Anopheles cracens
CTGACTGATTTGCGGAACGTACGAAGCGGTGGGGAGAGGCACGCCGGGAGGAGGAGGGGGCGGGCACTTGAAAAAAGCAGACCACCTTCCGTGGCTCCAGCTCCAGCGGGTTCGGCGAGTTGAAGTGTTTACTTGAAACTCCCGACACTGACCGGGATGCACGAGAAAATTGGGTGGTTTAAACAGGTCTGACCCTCCTCTGCGGAACGGAGCGATCCTGCTCTAGCCATGCACACACGCACACACACACCCACACACATCGCTTTGTACTATTCCGTCTGTATGAGTCAGAGGATATACATTTTTTCCGCAAATTCAGCACGTTTCTTGTATGCCG
The DNA here is from genome assembly GCA_002091845.1 of Anopheles cracens. Classification (NCBI taxonomy): domain Eukaryota; kingdom Metazoa; phylum Arthropoda; class Insecta; order Diptera; family Culicidae; genus Anopheles; species Anopheles cracens. The sequence goes on from KZ073085.1 coordinate 15,400, forward strand.
AATGGTTTTGCTCAGGGTTTTTCTCCCACCCTTTTTTTCACCTTTCTCACAGACGAGCTGAAAATACTCCCGTGTGGTGGGATTGTATGCTTTTTTTCTCTCTCCTGTTAAACAGCACACCGGGCACCAATATTTTCCAACATTTAGATCAATAAATTCTTCCCCAACCGGCACCGCCTAGGCCGGTCTAGGTTCGACGGTTCGACGGTAGGATAAAAATACCGCGGCCGGCCACGGTGTGTGCGATGATGTGTACGGTTAAGCATTTTAATGATGCACCTGAGAAACTTTTTAACTCAACACACACACATATGGAGCGCACCGGTCGTTCGCTGGTGCGGAATTTATTTCGGACAACGGTGACGTGTCCCCGTGGGACACATAAACCGTTGCGGGAGGGCTTTTTTCTGTTTGTTGTTTCTCCTCCAGCCGGGTTTGGGAGTTGAGTGATTTTTTATTTGACCTAATAAATAAAAATGTACTCGGCATGGAGCGTGAGTGCGAGCCCATTCGCTGAGAACTGAATGGATACAGCAAAGCTTTATGAAATGGAGGTGAAAATCGAATTTATTACGTAAAGAGTTAAGGAGTATGAGGAGATTTCTTAGTGCTCTTTTTTTGTTGTCAATTTATACTTATTAGTAAAATGTAACTTTCGTCATTCAGTATAAAGACAATTTTTGCTTGAGCTTTATAATATTGTTCCCTGGTCTCAAGAACCTGTCTAACCCAATACCCAGCACTAGATGTCTTTAATTCGGACTAGAATCTCTGCAATACAGCTCAGTGTCCCAGTGTCCAAAGCTTATAGAAGGGTTTATTGACTGCTATTCTATAAGCGTATCGATATCAGAGTCACGCTTTGGACCAAGTTGAGGAGCTCTTTTTGAAAACTGTAAAGCATAGTTTTCATCTCCTATTTCAGGTTTGGTTTTTACCACCACCTGGTTTTTAAGTCCCTGAATTCGTTTCAAAAATCTGTCTAAAAACCCTGAAACTGTTGATTTACCAATTTCGGGGTCCACGGGGCGAACTTCAATGTTTGTTTGTTAGAATAATGGTGGTGATGGTGGTGGCGGCGCGTTGCAGAGAGTGAGATTGATTTTTCCTTCGCTCGCTGCACATGGTGATTCCATTCAGTAAAGGGCATGTTTCGATTTTTTTATTGCCCCTCTGCCGTGCGTTATGCAATGGAGTGTTTCGAGCGTGCTTTAAATGGAAATCGTGGTCTCCATCGAGTTGCTGTTGACGTTTAAATGCCATCGAAAATGAGTGATGATGAGTTGTTGAGCATTGCAACTTAACACGATACTTGTGCGCTCGCAATCAATGGTAGATTCATTGTAAATAGGCAATAAAACGATAAGATAGCAGTGGAAAATGAGTGCTGCTGATCTGCGGACATGAAAAAGCTGCTAGCTGTTCATTGAGTCGAACGCCCAAAACTGCTCATTCATTCCGGAAGATAGCAAACATGAGCGTGGTGTCGCGTTTGAACTTTCACTTACCGTTCACCTGCCATAAAGAACAATCTTCAGTGTCAGTTTATCAGCGTCAGTGTCCCACGTTTATAGCAACCAAAGGTGAAGCAAGAGAAATTGCTGCTATAAACAGTTATTGGTCGATAAGCCTCTTCGGGTTCCACTGAAGATCATATGAACCGCCCAAAGCGTAATCTTCTGATATCAATTGCGTTGTTCAATGCGCTCCTTTGCGAATTGTCGCTCCAGAGGGTGTCCACAGCAAGCCAAGACGTCATAATTGGTCAAATATTGAAGAGTCAAGGACAAAGATCTAAGGGAGTAGTATGATGGGTTGTGTCAGTTTTCTGAGATGCTGCTCTACGAAAATGTTACAGCAAATCAATGAAAACTGATAATTTTAACGCGTTATTCAATCATTGGTAAACGTATATTTATGGTTTGCTTATATTTGAGATGGTTAATCGCTGGTGTTAGTATATAAAAATGAACAATTAAATTACCTCAAAATAAACACAGTATAGTTTCACAAATCCTTTTTGCACTATTTTTTATCTAATTTTGTATAGCTTATATTCCCATAAAAAGCATAGTGATAGAAGAGTGTACTAGCAATTAGCGAGCTATAAATTCGAACTTCCTATAAAACGGAGTAAATAATCTATAAACTATAAACAAACTTCATATCATCAGCGATCATATTGAGTATAAACTAACTTTAAAATAAGATATTCATATAAATAACACATTTATATGAAAACGTCTCAGAACAAACCAGGCACAGATCTAGCAACTTTCATTGAACCAATTCTCTGTCTGTTACCAACAAAATGCTTTGAAGTCACGGATGACAAACAGATTTAACGAAAAATCTTTACGTGAAATATTTAATAGATGCGATTTTACGTCTGACTGATCTAACACATGAGATGATACAAACTTATGCCAACCCGCCGAGGGGTTCTCCTCTCAGAAAGGGCATCACGTGATATATTTATTTTAATACCTGACCTGTCAAGAAGTTGGATGGTTCTGCTTCCTTGCTCAAAACTCGTGCCTCGTTGGCCTATCTTGAACCCGTGCCTGCCTGCGGGGCGTTATAACGATCACCCCGGCAAAGGTATTTCTGCATGCACAGGCCCAAAACAAAGCGCACCGACCAGTGAGCACTAATTTCTCCCAGCACCGAGTTTGGCCGAGCTGCGAGTGAAATTTTCGGCGCCAGTGCCGTGGAAGAAAATTCTTAATTTCCCTCCACCGCTCCATAATTTGTAATCCGTTGATCGGATCATTTAAGGTCCGTCTCAGGGGTGGGAGGATGTTTCGTCCGGTTCGCAGCATATGTATCGCGTAATCTGATTATGATTTGCTCCCCCTCTCGCCTGCTAGTCTTACACGAAACGTCAGAAACGTCGGCCCCATGATGATGATGCTGCTGCTGCTGCTGCTGCCGGCGAGTTGAGGCGGAGTTGAGTGCAGCGTTCTGCTTCTTTTGCAGATTGTTCCGGGTACGTTGCCGGCGTGCATATGCGAGCAGCCGAAAGTTCACAGCCGACCTTTTCCGTTTCGGCCTCGGGTGGTCCTCCGTACGGACGGATGGGTTAGTAATCCCGCCCAGGTCCCGAGAAGTTTTCGGTGGAAATCCATTTCCAACGGCAAGACTACGACGTGGGGTTGTAGTTTTGAGCTGGAAGTCGGGTTTCGCATACGTGCAAATGATTGTTGTTATGATTGTATCATAAATATTACACAAATAAACAAATTAATTCCTCCCTACGAGTACGAAATGCTGGCCCGGGAGCGCCGTTGCACACACACGCGGCGAGCGGCTGCTTTTGGGTAAAGTTTTATCCCTCGCAAAACTGTCAGACGAACCCCGGGCCGCGCCCGTGTTAGATGATGTGGATTGGGATATTTTTGGAGCGTGCGAGCGGGAGAAGTTTACTGTGCGGAAAGTTTCCCGTACGGTGCAGAAATTTGGCAGAACCAGCAGACTCCCAATTGTACGACGCGCTGGCTTGATGAATGAATTTCTGAATTTCCAAGAACGCGGCGGAACCTGTGGAGTCGTGGATTTAGCACGATGTAAAACAATTTGACCGTTTAGCGGTGAGGAAAGCCGAGTGCCACCGGCAGCGACTCGACGCCGTACGTTTGGAATGTTACGAAAATGTTTTTGGTGCGCCAACGTTCGGTGAGTTCAACTTTTTCGTGAGTCACTCGCCAAAATTACCAACGGACTAGAGGCGAGCTCTCCATGACGTCACCACAAATTAATTCGTGCACGATGCACACACACACCACCGTGTTCGGGGCGAGGGAAATTAATCGCACCTACTTGGAATTCCATTTCCCACCACGACCAAGGCACGCCGGATGCGGATCGGCTTTGACCGATTTGTCAAGTGTGTCCGGGTACGGGCGAGCGCGCACGGCGCGATATCAAAACAACATTATCATTGTTAGCTGGGCGCTACCGTTCGCTACCACCTTCGATCATCGGGACCGTTAAGGACGATAGTTTATTTTCCTACCCCACGCGGCCTTCCGGACCGGGGGGATTTTGCTCCACTTTTGCCACTAGATGGCGTTGGAACCGACGTACGTTGGGACTACTTGTTGAGAAATCTAACTTAAGAGAAAGAGATAGTCCTTGAACCATATAACAGTGTAGAAAAACTTCATTTAACGTTTTTTCGGAACTCCTACGGAAGATGCGTCTTATACTTGTGACTAGATAAATTTGTCATTGCAATACAACATAAACTACTACGATAAGAGCAGGAAAATGTAAAGGAATGTTGATTTCGATACTTTACAAAAATCACTCAACTCACAAGCTTAGATGACAGGTGTTTAAAAGCGGACGTCTCGCAGAGAACAACTCCACCGTGATCCGTTTACATCATCTCCGTTCCGGGTAGCCATTTTGTTCAGCTACTGGCAAGAGGCACTAACTACTGTATAAGTCCCTTGGTGCAAAGGAGTGGGGCTGACGTTCCCGAATGCATGCTCTCCGAAATAGGTATCTGCCGGTGACTTCACTACGGCTTCGCCTCCAACAAAGCAAGATCCCGGCACTCGGGGTAACTTCATCGTTAATAGAAAATAGAGCTATCGGGGACGATTTTACGACATACGTACACCCGAGTGTCCCGGACCACAGCGAGTCAACACGAACAATCACTGCACACAGTTTTTAACCCCGGAAGACGCCACCGGGCGGACACGATGCGGAGTGCGATGGCTATCAGAATCGGTTACGGTTCGGTGCGGATTGTGTGCAAATTCGTCCATCTACCATGTTTCCCTGCGTGCATGTGTGAGTATGTCTAAGTAAATGTATTTACCCAAGCAAGGCGAGTGCTGGTACGAGTTCCTCCCGCTCGGTGCTGGTGACTAGGTCGAACCATGATGTTGTTGTAATATAGTTGCTAAGTACACTCGTAATAGCTTTTATGTCGGAAAGTCGAGATCCTCTTTCGGAACGGTTGTATTTCCCCCCCCCTCAACGCAGCAACGAGCGCCTGAGTGAGTTTCGTCCAATCTGGATCAGATTCATGACTCTTTTGGATATTGGATTGTGTCAGTAAGTTAATTTGCGTAGTTATTGCCTCACAAACTAACCTCAAAAGAGTAAACTCTACCCTGCTCTTCAAACCTGTTCTTCCTGTTGCGTTCGAGATTTCTGCCACTTGACCACAAACCAAAGCCGAACTCGATTAAGGAGCAGCGGATATCCGCTCTGAACCAGTAGGATCCTAATCGAGCGAGTGTAGGTGTGTGTGTCTCGCAATCACATCTAATCGCCTCCGAAAGACTCCCTCTCTGACGGCTGCGAGATAAATCTCGTCGCACATAAATTACTGTCCATCATTTCGCTGGACGCTCAACGACATTGACGACAACGACGGTTTCGCCATAGGGACGGCCAATAATGACCGGTTGAAGCGGCTGCAGCGGCGACAAGCCTCCCGGATTTTGCTTCTTTTTTTCCCATTCCGCTGATTGTAGATGATTGGTGTCCCGAGGGACCGAGCCGGTTTTCAGGTAGGTGACCGAAACGGGTGTCGGCCGAGCGCCATAAAATAAAATGGCGATGACAAATTGTAGCAATTATTTCCGCCATAAATCAAGCGTGAATAAACTATAAACGGCTCCGGGCGTGCGTGCCGGTCCGGTTGCGGGTTCGGGCCCGGTCGTTCGACGTACTCTGCACTTTTGACGTCCTCCGAAAACGGGCCCGCTCGCGTCGAGTCGTCTTACCCTCGGACGGAGCGGAGCGGCCACATCGTAATGTAATGGGAACTTACAGCGGTCTGTCGTGCCAATCGAGCACAACGGAAGTGGTTTTCATTCGCAGGCAAGAGAGAGAGCCCCGTCCGCACTGTGTCCGGTGGAAGTGTCCGGAAAATTAGTTGCCAATAGCGTTGGCCTGCGATAGGCGGTCGGAAAAGTGTGGACGAACATTATTTGTACGGCTCGGGCAGCGCGCTGAGTGGGAGGCACGCGCTTTTTCGACAATTTGTGCGTAAAATTACCCATCCAGTTAGGTAATGAGGCCATACCGACGCCACCGGGATTCGGCTCTGTCAGCTGTCAGCACGGAAGCATGATGTTTATGACGAGCAATTTCCGGCGGCCGCGTAAAAACAAAGCGCCAAAAGTTGCGAAAGCAACCACGGCCGAGTCCTTTTTTGGCCGCCGACCGGCTGTTGCACGCCTCGCATTTTCCGTAATTAGTAGGGGCTGAGGGAACGCGTGGGTACGCTTGGCCTCTTTCTCTCTCTGTGCGCGTGAGTGTGTGTTTGTATGTAACGGAAATTATTGTTCCGTGAGGTTTGTCGTTGGCGTCGTCGGGTGTCCTAATTGTCGTGCGACCAACGGGACTATCGGGACCCAGCACCGACGGGGGTGAGATAATTACGTGAGAGCGGCACGTCGGTGGAGAAGCGGACCGATCCATTTCCGGCCAGTGACGGATTATCGGGCGGTGAATGATGCACGGACGGTTTGCTCGGTGCGATGAGTCCCTGCGGTGGACACTGTTGGATGGAGGCCAAGTTGGGCGGCCACCGTCCTTCTTTTCGGTTCGGTTCGGAAATGAGTTGTTCGTGGAATTGACTTGCGAGCTCGTTGTTTGATCCAATAACGACGATGTGTCCCGATTGCTACACGATTTGAGCTTGATTTGACGTTTGGCTTGGCTGTTTGAGATGACGAGCAACTCCACAATGCAACAATTGACGTGCAAGCGATTATCTGCTCGTATCAATTAGATCCAGATGCAAGTTCGGATGTTCTGTCGCAGGTTGTAGGACGTATGATCATTATTACATCATTCTCCAATAAGAGATGAATAAGCATAATGTTTGTGCTAAATGAGCTCACAATTGCTTAGTTGCGCCAAATGATCGTCGAAATTGTGGAGTCTTAGTCAAATTTTAGCGATTATTTATCAAATAATCCAATTTTACCAATCAATCACCAACTGAAAAAGTGTCCATTGCTCTGCCCATTATCGAGGAGCATCGTTTACCTGGCTGGAAAGTCCATTCCCGGACCCAACACTGCGTTGTATCGTAGTTAATATGCAACATTAGCCAATTATTCCAAAGCATGCAATCTGTGTGACAAATTTAGTCAAATTACCAACGAATTTAGTAGGTGTAGTGTACATTGCATGCCTATTGGCGTAAAAATGCAACTTCAACCTAAATGTATGCATTAGTTGCTACAATGACTAATTAACCCCATCACAATAAGTCTCATAAGCTTTGTGAAGGATCCAAAAAGTATCTAAGTTTTGCATCAGAATCTCTTTTCTGAAACGATTTATTTGTTATTTAATGCTATATTTTTATGTTCCAAAATATCCTCGAATCACAAGCAATACTCGAATGTACATGAAAACAAACACTTCATTTACTTACTTTTCAATCCTTATGCCAATGTCAGATGATTTCTTTTTATGCTTACATTATTAGTACGAATTTTATTTGATCTTCAAGTAGACAATGTACCATAACCTACCCATTACAGCCAGCTCAGACCATCGAATCACAAAAATTCCACCACAACAAACTCCATTATCGCACACTTACGTGTTTTTTCTTCCTTTCACCACCAGGATCGTCACATTCGCCCGGACAGCCCGGACGGTGAACCAATCGTCGATCCGTCGCAGGACTACACGCTCCTGCTCGGCTACGAGAACACGACCCACACCGTAATTAGATTTAAGCGCAATCTGGATACCTGTGATATGAAGGATGACTTCCCGATAACGGTAAGTGTGTGCGTGTGTGCCACCGGCGATTTAGTCACGTACCGACAGTCGCCCACTAGAAGCGACCCTCCAGACCCAGCGCGTACTTAGCATCCCATCAGCGTGTGGCCAATTTCGGGGCAACCATTTCGCAACAGTTGACAGCTCTCGCTACTTGACGTCGGGCGGGCACTTTCCGTCTCAAGAATGTTCGATTGTTGCCAGTGGAATTGCCGGGACGTGGTTTTAATGGCCGGAAACGAGCCCGTTGAAGCGCCGTTCCGACCGAAGACAGTCGTTGCTGGAACCGCTTTAGTTGGAGCGAAGATTCAAATTTAATCGTTTGCAAACTATTGCCATAAATCAGACGTCGCTCATTTCTCGACCCGGTCCGGTGTGTCCGTCCGTGAACCGTCAAGTCTCGGGGGCTTCCTCGGGTTTGAGGTTTACGGCGATGGTGTGCGTAGTTGTGTGTGTGAGTGTTTGGTGCAGATTGCGAGCTGCAGACTCCGCCGCACGCCGGCGAGATAACGATCAAACGATAAAAACCCCGTCGAAGTTCACCATCACCTTCACCGACCAACGATGGGCAAGTTGCAAATGGAGCTATTCCAGACGTCCACTGGAAGTCACTGGAGCTAACCGGGCGAGCTCGTACATCCCACCTCGGCACGCACACCCAGCGTCAGCCAATCGACAAACCAAACGCCAACCGACCGATTTCACCGATCGGGTTTCGAGGTTGCCATCTCGCCCGGACTGTGTCTACCGCTCGGACGCATCGTAGTCTGGGTGTTCCCTCGAGAATCGATTTGCATATCGTCGGTGTGTATCACCTTGCGATAGGGAGCCAAACGGTTTCGGGATAGATTCACCAAACGATGGACAGCTCCCAGCCCGGAGACTTACCACAGTTTGTGTGCAGACACACATCGGAAATGCGATAGGAAGGCAAGGATAACCGACGAACTAACCCAATCGGGGGACAATCCTTCCGGAAGCGATTTATAAGCGTGCCCTCCTCGCCGGGTGGAAGGAAGGAATCTGGCTTTATCGGAATGCTGCTGCTGCTCGCTTCCCATCTGTGTTGTGTTACCCGGTGGGTGCGAAAAGTTTTCCGTTCTCCCGAGGATAACGCGCCAGCTGCCGGTGGTGCCACCACCTTGCTTCAATCAGGTTTCGGTTGCGGCGGCGAGCGACTCGTTCCCTGTAACGCTGGTTGGTGTTGGTGTTGGTGGGCGCGCGGTGAAAGATGAATCCAATTTTGCTGCATTTTACTATCGGAAAATGCAAAACCAACAAACCCCTCCCGGGTCTCAACCGCGCGCCCGCTTATCCGTGCTGGCTGGCTAAGAATGTAGTCTCCCGAAGACTGCTGGAAGACGCACCCCGGCGTCTTTGCCGAGCCGTTAATAAACAGGGAAGGAATTACAGGAACTTTTCCAATTAGTTTGGAATTACGATGACAGCCGAAAAGCTGGTGGACCAGCGGACGGGGTGAGGCATTCCGGCTCGAAGGACCTGAAAAATTGGGTAGGAGCGACCGAATCCGGCAATGCGAATGAGCATTAAAATCAGATGATGCTTTATTTATTGTGTAATTAATTTGTACCACTTTCGGGGGTCGGTTTGAAGCGCTTGGGGCGGTTTTTTAATTCCTCTGTCATTGTTTCGTGTGGCGGACTGTTGACAGCGCGCGAGAGAGAGACATTTGACAGCCGAAGCGTGAATCGTAAATCAGTGAAGTTTTTGCCGCCCCTTTCCGGTGCGTTTTCCGGCGCAATAAAATCACGTTCTGGATGAGTTTTTTCAGTTCGAAGGTTAGTTAATGAGGTTATGAGCTTAGTGCCATTAAGTGCTTTATATTTCTCCGTGAGATAAACATCGCTCTAGCACACACAGAAAGGAACCTGCACAAAAGTTAACGGAAGACAGCTCGCTAAGCTTATCCACTACCTCGGGCATTAGCTTTAAACGATGAAATCCGATCCGGCCCGAAGGACCAAACATTCCAGTGCCCACAGTGTGCCGTCTCTAAATCTCGTTAAAACGGACCCTATGGCGCCCGGGCGGTTCCCCCAAAAATTTGGTCGCTTCCAGCAATCCAATAAGATATCGACCGCTCATTCCCGGACCCAACACTGCGTTGTATCGTAGTTAATATGCAACATTAGCCAATTATTCCAAAGCATGCAATCTGTGTGACAAATTTAGTCAAATTACCAACGAATTTAGTAGGTGTAGTGTACATTGCATGCCTATTGGCGTAAAAATGCAACTTCAACCTAAATGTATGCATTAGTTGCTACAATGACTAATTAACCCCATCACAATAAGTCTCATAAGCTTTGTGAAGGAGGAGGTAGATTTGATCCAAAAAGTAGCTAAGTTTTACATCAGAAACCCTTTTCTGAAATTTCAAAAACGATTTATTTGTTATTTAATGCTATATTTTTATGTTCTAAATTATCTTAGACTCACACGCAATACTCGAATGTACATGAAAACAAACACTTCATTTACTTACTTTTCAATCCTTATGCCAATGTCAGATGATTTCTTTTTATGCTTACATTATTAGTACGAATTTTATTTGATCTTCAAGTAGACAATGTACCATAACCTACCCATTACAGCCAGCTCAGACCATCGAATCACAAAAATTCCACCACAACAAACTCCATTATCGCACACTTACGTGTTTTTTCTTCCTTTCACCACCAGGATCGTCACATTCGCCCGGACAGCCCGGACGGTGAACCAATCGTCGATCCGTCGCAGGACTACACGCTCCTGCTCGGCTACGAGAACACGACCCACACCGTAATTAGATTTAAGCGCAATCTGGATACCTGTGATATGAAGGATGACTTCCCGATAACGGTAAGTGTGTGCGTGTGTGCCACCGGCGATTTAGTCACGTACCGACAGTCGCCCACTAGAAGCGACCCTCCAGACCCAGCGCGTACTTAGCATCCCATCAGCGTGTGGCCAATTTCGGGGCAACCATTTCGCAACAGTTGACAGCTCTCGCTACTTGACGTCGGGCGGGCACTTTCCGTCTCAAGAATGTTCGATTGTTGCCAGTGGAATTGCCGGGACGTGGTTTTAATGGCCGGAAACGAGCCCGTTGAAGCGCCGTTCCGACCGAAGACAGTCGTTGCTGGAACCGCTTTAGTTGGAGCGAAGATTCAAATTTAATCGTTTGCAAACTATTGCCATAAATCAGACGTCGCTCATTTCTCGACCCGGTCCGGTGTGTCCGTCCGTGAACCGTCAAGTCTCGGGGGCTTCCTCGGGTTTGAGGTTTACGGCGATGGTGTGCGTAGTTGTGTGTGTGAGTGTTTGGTGCAGATTGCGAGCTGCAGACTCCGCCGCACGCCGGCGAGATAACGATCAAACGATAAAAACCCCGTCGAAGTTCACCATCACCTTCACCGACCAACGATGGGCAAGTTGCAAATGGAGCTATTCCAGACGTCCACTGGAAGTCACTGGAGCTAACCGGGCGAGCTCGTACATCCCACCTCGGCACGCACACCCAGCGTCAGCCAATCGACAAACCAAACGCCAACCGACCGATTTCACCGATCGGGTTTCGAGGTTGCCATCTCGCCCGGACTGTGTCTACCGCTCGGACGCATCGTAGTCTGGGTGTTCCCTCGAGAATCGATTTGCATATCGTCGGTGTGTATCACCTTGCGATAGGGAGCCAAACGGTTTCGGGATAGATTCACCAAACGATGGACAGCTCCCAGCCCGGAGACTTACCACAGTTTGTGTGCAGACACACATCGGAAATGCGATAGGAAGGCAAGGATAACCGACGAACTAACCCAATCGGGGGACAATCCTTCCGGAAGCGATTTATAAGCGTGCCCTCCTCGCCGGGTGGAAGGAAGGAATCTGGCTTTATCGGAATGCTGCTGCTGCTCGCTTCCCATCTGTGTTGTGTTACCCGGTGGGTGCGAAAAGTTTTCCGTTCTCCCGAGGATAACGCGCCAGCTGCCGGTGGTGCCACCACCTTGCTTCAATCAGGTTTCGGTTGCGGCGGCGAGCGACTCGTTCCCTGTAACGCTGGTTGGTGTTGGTGTTGGTGGGCGCGCGGTGAAAGATGAATCCAATTTTGCTGCATTTTACTATCGGAAAATGCAAAACCAACAAACCCCTCCCGGGTCTCAGCCGCGCGCCCGCTTATCCGAGCTGGCTGGCTAAGAATGTAGTCTCCCGAAGACTGCTGGAAGACGCACCCCGGCGTCTTTGCCGAGCCGTTAATAAACAGGGAAGGAATTACAGGAACTTTTCCAATTAGTTTGGAATTACGATGACAGCCGAAAAGCTGGTGGACCAGCGGACGGGGTGAGGCATTCCGGCTCGAAGGACCTGAAAAATGGGGTAGGAGCGACCGAATCCGGCAATGCGAATGAGCATTAAAATCAGATGATGCTTTATTTATTGTGTAATTAATTTGTACCACTTTCGGGGGTCGGTTTGAAGCGCTTGGGGCGGTTTTTTAATTCCTCTGTCATTGTTTCGTGTGGCGGACTGTTGACAGCGCGCGAGAGAGAGACATTTGACAGCCGAAGCGTGAATCGTAAATCAGTGAAGTTTTTGCCGCCCCTTTCCGGTGCGTTTTCCGGCGCAATAAAATCACGTTCTGGATGAGTTTTTTCAGTTCGAAGGTTAGTTAATGAGGTTATGAGCTTAGTGCCATTAAGTGCTTTATATTTCTCCGTGAGATAAACATCGCTCTAGCACACACAGAAAGGAGCCTGCACAAAAGTTAACGGAAGACAGCTCGCTAAGCTTATCCACTACCTCGGGCATTAGCTTTAAACGATGAAATCCGATCCGGCCCGAAGGACCAAACATTCCAGTGCCCACAGTGTGCCGTCTCTAAATCTCGTTAAAACGGACCCTATGGCGCCCGGGCGGTTCCCCCAAAAATTTGGTCGCTTCCAGCAATCCAATAAGATATCGACCGCTTGCCAACTCAAACCACAAACTCAATTACGGCCAAACTCAATCATAATCCTTAGCCGAGCGCTGGCCACACTCGCCGGTCTCGACGAAATCTGCTCCCTCGCGTCTCGCCACACTGTACTAATAATTTTGCGCCCTCTAAGACAAGCGCTCCTAGACGCGGCGCTTCTGGGCCATGCTAAAACCCACCGACAGCTCCAAAAATATCTAGGTAGCCAACCGACCGCCTTCGAGTGGCAAATTCCATTAACTTTCTTCTGGGCGGGGGCGCGATCGAAAGTTTGTATCCCTTTCTTTCGTGGAGTGTGGAGGCTCGCACCGAATTTTGCCCTCTGTGTTTCGAATTTAATTGAGATAAAACCTCCACCGTTCGGAGGGTGCGGCGGTAGATTAAGGTGTCGGAATAGTCGAAATCCTGTTTTCTAATTGGAAATTGAATTATGAAAATAAGGAAATACAATACGGGCGTCGGGGCGGGAGAGAGAACGCAAGCGAGATGTGTCTGATGTGGAGTGCCGGGTGGAGTGCCCTTGGTACGGCTGGGATGAAATAATATTTGAATATAAATTGAAATTAACATGTGCACTGATACAAACTGAGAGGGTCGAAAATAGCTATAAACGGAACGAACGGCGTCGTTCTTCTAGTTCCCGAAATAAAAAAAAACGAGAACTTCCATCCGCCTACCGTAGCAGAGCTTCATTCCAGAAATCTAAAACTGGCACCGGCAACGACCAAGGGCTTGCAACTAGAGAAACTCTACTGCGAAGCCGGTCCCGGGAGAGGAGCACGCGCACTTCTTGTTGTGCAGCGGCAAATATGTTTACATTTTATTTCATAAATTGCTCCCGCAGCCGAATTCCGACAGTTTCGCCCGGTGTGGGTCGCGTGAGCAGACTCGTACTGAAATCGGTGGAAAAATTCCTTCCCGTGCCGACGCGCCGACGGTGGAATTTCGATGACGGTTATAATAATAAATTCCCGGTTGTCGCGGCATCACCAGTGCTCCGCTCCCGCGCGTCAGCGCTATGCACTTGAGATTTTCTTTTGCGCGCCCGCAGTGGGACGCTCGCTCCTTGAGCCGGGCCGCTCCCATCTCACTAATGCCACTAATGCCACCTCAAACACAAAAAATGGTCCTTCGAACCGGATCGCCCTTCCCGACGGTGCGTCATCGGATTTGCATGTGAAATTGGGGTTTAATTAAATTTTTCACAAACACACAAATTTATTCCAATTGTAATGCAAACATTTTCGCACAAATGCGGTCGACGTTGGATTCCGGTCCATTTTGGGGCGTGCGTTTTGTGCTTGTATGGGAGGAGGGAGTTTTGAATGACTGTAACTGACACTCCCGGCTCCATGATGACGGATCGGTTCAAATTCGGGGAACTCTTACGCCGATTACTACTGTTCCGGAAACGCTTAGCTCCCTTGTTTTACGCTCGGAGCAGCGATTTTGACGCGCGCGCTGCCTACATTTAGGCGCTCGGTGGCCGCTCGTTTCGGCTCTAAGCCGTATAAATCGTTCCATCGGCCGCATCGGTCAGGAACCGTTTTTAAAGTGCCACATTTAGAGGGGCCTGACCACGCTTTGCACCTAAAATGTTGCATTGGTCGGTTTTGTGTGCGTGTGTGCTAGGGAGAGAAGAAAAAAAACCGCCCCACCAGAACCGAACCTCAAATAGGGCAGAATGAGAGCGCGTGTGCCAATTGATAAGCGTGCCGTGAAACGAAACAGATAAAATTTCATGCTTCGTAATTCCATTATTGCGCAACGCGCAATACAAATCCCTCTCCGCACCGTCCTGGATGGGTCGGGGTGGGTGGGCGACGGGGTGAGCATTATTACGCCTGAATGCTTACCAATTTCAAATCAATGCTACACATTCTCGCTCACTCTCGGCCGGCCGACACTGGTGAAACCATTTTCCAGAGCACAGCTGGGCTGGCAGCTGGGTTGCGAAAGTGCCAGCGAATGCGGGTGGAAAATATTGCACTTCTTTGCGTTGCTCGCGCTGCACCACCCCCATGGACCCTGGCAGGGTTGTGAGGATTGTTTCGAGAATTCAAAGCTCTCCACCTCCCACGGTGGAACCCCCGCCGCCCGGGCTGAGTTGACCGACGTGAAAATGTTTCATTTTCGCTTCGAAATTGGGTTTTGGCGATTTCCGATGAATTTTCCACCCCAGAAAATGCCAATTCTGTTGCCTCCGCACTCACACACACACATACACTCGAACACACTCGCATGGTAGATAGCGGAACGGATCAGCATTACTAGCTCAATTGCACCGAAATTGTTTGCCGAATCCTTTTTTTTCTGCGGTGGAGCACGACGTACGTGGAACGCGACTGGGGTCCGCCCGGAAGGGGAATAATGATCTCATATGTGGGTGTGTGTGTGTGGGTGAGGGTGTGCATAGGTTTTTTTTGGGTGAGTTTGTTTCAGCAGTTTTGTTAACCACCCTGCGCCGCCACGTCACATCCCTGCCCAACGTGTGAGGATGAGCAATTTAAATCCATTATCTGGCGCTGCTCACAAACGCAATGATCGAGCGGCAATTAAATGCATTTCGAACCGGACGAGGCGTCCTACAATGAGGCCAATCGATGATGCCCATTGGATGGTGGAGTGGCGGTTTTTTTTTGGGTATTTTAGCCATAGCTCGATGGTTACTAATCGTGATGGCGTGCGAGTTCTGCGGTCTAGACGCTTCGCTAACAAAAGCTAGAGAGTACAATAGAGGTAAATATTTGTTTAATTGCATAAAACAATTGCGAAGTGTACGCCGCTTTGATCATTTTACGCTGCATGTCGAGTATTTGGCTATAACATATCATCGGCTGGTTCAAAAGGCATTATGTAAGGTTTCCAAAAGTGGCAATTTATGCAATCTAAAGGCTAATTTGTGGTTTTGTCAATGATGTTTCTATACTTTTTTAGGAATAACTGCATTTGAATTCAAAAATAAATCGTTTTTATTCAATAACATGTTATAAAGCAACAAATTGCATACTTTCAGGGGTTAACTTGTGCTACTAGTCTCGATATGTGCAAGTTCTAAGCAATTTACTAACATCATGTAGCATAATGGTAGAGACGAAATGGTAAATCATCCCAAAAGTATGCAATCTGTGTAACAAACTCTTTTTGACACATTAAAAACATGGCTTTCGTACCTTTAATACAGTAATAATACCAAGATTTCGGTTTTTTGAGGTATTTTGTCAATAAATTGAATTAAATGATTTGTTTGGTGTAAATGAAAATGTAAAACATCAAAATTTATGTTAGATGATTTAGTTCATGTAGATAATACTGTAGAACATGGATAAAATTAAAGTGTAATAATTAGTTAAAAAATACATACCTAATAATATCTCGTTTTATTATTTTCATTTTTCCCCCAGAACGACACCATGCGTGTTCTGTTCCTGTACTCCGATGAAAAGCCTCGCCAGGGAGTGAACACCGCCCTGCCGCAACCGCTCGTCGCCTTCAAGGGCTCGCGGTCGGTCTTCCTGACGCAGCGGTCCAGCCAGGACGAGCTCTCGAACGCACCGGCCGTCAGCATCCTCGAGCTGCGCAACGAAGACGTCGAGCTGCCGGACAGCGACGAGAGTCTCTACTGGTGCAAGATCTTCAAGCTGGACGATTTCGCCCAAAAGCACCATCTGGTTCGGGTAAGTGATGCATTGGAACTTCTCTTCGATATAGCGCGCTTTCCAATCGACTGATCCCCACAAAAAAAACTCCAATCCTGCACAACACCGCACGTTCCATTTCGTGGCTTTTCGTCCGGGCTTTCGGATTTTGGGGTCGGTCAAAGTTTGGCGGTTTGGCCGCCATTGCCGCGCACACAACACCGAAAGGGTTGCTGCCGAATGCATTAACACCATGGCCGTACACAAGCGCCGCTAAGTACTGGGGTTGGGCTGTGGAAAAAAAGTGGTCAACTATTTCCGGCACGGTGCACGGGCAGCTTAGCGTTCAATTTCCGGGACGCCCGGATTTCATTCAATTTAGGCGTCGGTCAACCGCGGACGTTCGTGGGTGCCATTTGACTCGGATGCAACAAATCGGTCCGTTTCGGTCGGGTTTTGCTGTATAATATTGATGAGAGTCGATTTTTAAGAACCTTTCAGAGCAAAGCACCACTTTGGACGCCCATCACACCTCACACACTGTTCGGAAGTTCTTGGGAAACGTCTTGAAACGATCTTCGAGAGAACCG
This sequence comes from Anopheles cracens, assembly GCA_002091845.1. NCBI lineage: Eukaryota > Metazoa > Arthropoda > Insecta > Diptera > Culicidae > Anopheles > Anopheles cracens. Next base: position 32,370 of record KZ073085.1, read on the forward strand.
CGGAATGGATGCTAATACATCTTTATCGAGAGCTGGAAGAGCACAAAAAAAAACAGGCAGCGATAAGAAAAAGCAGCTCAATCGTTTCACATTCCATTCATTTGGTTCGGTGCGACACGGAGGAACGATTTCTTGCCACGCCTCGTGATAAATATTACACGTTCGACATCCGGCTACACTTCTGGAGCAGTGCATAACCGCACCACCCGAGTGCCGAGTCTCCGAGGGGGCGATTTAAAAGTGAAGTAATATTTTTTCCCGCCACTCGATGGGATGGGTGAGACGATAAAGGAGCCACGTCTGGCGGGAGTGGGGAAAATTTATTTATAATGTGTATAAATTGGGAAACGTGGGTGGTTGCGACCGGCGAAAATGGATGTGTGTACACTTCCAATTTCCGTTATCATTACGGTGATATATGGTGAAGCGGAGCACGTGGTGAGGGCAGGCCGAAAGTGTTGGACATTTTTTACGTGTCTTTGTGTCGGCGTTCTCCGGCGCGACTGCTGCCGGGCGTGAAAAATGGTTTCGTCAGTGGCAGCAGCAGCAGCAAGAAGGTTGAAGTTGCGAAATGAGACACGGGAGCAGATAAGAGAGTTGTAAAAAAATCATTTCCTCACGTGCGCAGTTGGCAGTTCACAGTCAAAGCTGTGGGTCGTCCACACTGGTTCGGTTCGTTTACAAAT
>KZ073085.1:56663-66757 GCA_002091845.1 Anopheles cracens
TCGAGACATTTTTTAAGTACCCATCCTTAAACCTTCTGCTCAGCCGTGTTGCCCTGTTGTGTCCAGACTTCAGCGAGCGGCTCTGGTTTCGGCTCTGAATGGATCAATGGCAAGGTGCCCGAGTGGGAAATGGACCGGGTGAAACACACGCAAGAAAAAACACTTGTGAAAAGGAACTATATCATAGACTCTCGGGAAAATGTGCTGCGGCTTGTTGGGAGGCAGAATACACTTCAAAAGTGCCGTACAGTCTCCCACACGTATCCCGGTGCAATGTCCTCCCAGCACGGCAGAAAGGAAGTCACTGGAGCGTCGCAGTACACCCACGGCTGATGGTAATGATTAGAAGAAACCTATGCTACTTCATTGCTCCACGAGCAATCAACGTAACGCACATTAGATCCATCACCATGCCGTCGTGCTGGATGATGCCAGAGACACTTTAGAAATAGTTTCTGCTCGGGCACAAGAGGAATGCTAAGCATCATGCAAAAAACAAAAAAAATGTAAAACGCAATTTCCGTAAATAATCCCCAGGACCTCGCTCTGCCACACTCGCCGCTTGTCAACGAGATTTTCGTTTATAAATATTCCATTTTTAATTTCTTACTTACCCACTCGCCCGCTACTGCTCTCCCGCAACTGCAATTTTGAAACCATTTACCCGCTGCATCCGGTGGCGGTGAAGAAGAAGAAGGTAAAGAGCCTCCCATTCCAGCTTCAAACGGAATAATTGAGGCGCAAAAGTTTGTTTTCCGCACTCAAACCCCCCAAGGGGAAAGGTTTTTTTCTTGTGTCGGTTTCATTTTCATATTTCTTAAGCCGGCGTCTCGACATTCATCTCGCCCTCTTGGGAAGGATGGTCAGTTTCTTGGAAGAAGGTGATACACTGCGACGTTGTTCAGCACCGAGCCACGACAAGTGTCCTGCCTGGGATGATGGGCAGCAGGGAATGGAGTGCTCGTTACGCGGCAGAGTTTTGCTACAGTTCAGTGTAGTTCTCATTCTCTGGAGGGGTTTGTAATGATTCTGTCACTACATTGCAGAACTTCTGAGAGCGAGCTTTGCATTCGCAGGATGGACTAGCCGATGCAAGCGACGGAGTTGAGTTGAGTGCATTCTTCCGGGTGCAGGACGTCGTTTAGAGTTATGGTATTTTAAATGCCAATTATTTCCCGAACCCTGCAAGCCATGATACATGATGGAGCAGTGTTTAATTTGCTTCTTGGTTGCGATCATTCTATTACCATTGTTGAGCCGGTTAGTGTCTGTCCGTTATTCTTCAAAAGGAGATGTTAATTTCTTTTCCTTGAAGTGGACATTTTGAGGGATGCCGACTTCTTGATCATTTCATTACCATGTTCAACATGAAGGCAAAGTGCATAACACATTTAAAAAATATATGTGCAGGCTTCCAGGCGTAAACGTTCTTAATCGTAAGGGATTCTTCGTGTGTGGGAATTACAACGCATTTTGTTCTGCGGGATGCATACTTTCGGACTGCAGTACGGTAACTACCGGATTAATCTTTGCTTCGATGAATTAGAAACTTTCTATGCAATTATGCCAAAGAGATAGAATACTGCCATCAATATGGCTGTAATAAAGCATACCATACTACTGATTTACTCACAACAAATGCCATATGTTTACGTAAAGTGTTTGATACACATGTATATTAACATTTTCAAAGTATCTTGCCTACATTTAGGCGCTTGAAATAGTTCTAGTGCAATAATTCGAGTTGAAGGCAATCGAAAGTATCAGCATCAACCGCACAACCTGTTTAATCAAGCAGCAAACTCTCGCACATGGAATCGAGAAAGAAACAGTTTCCAGCACCCTTTTCGCCTAACGGAAGAAACCATCTTCAAGTCGGTTCTCGTTAAGACATACTTTTGTTCCGGCACGCCACGCTTGTCCGCCACCCTTCCGGCGTGTGCTGGCTGGTGTAATTGGTATGCGGTTCCAAGAAGCCGCATCCTTGCCTTTACTTGGCCTCGCCATCGGAACCGCCCGAGAGCAGATGATCCCGCTTCTTCCATTTGTTTGATGGATATCCAACTAACCCGAATGTGTTGTTACTGCTGCCACTGGCACGAAACGGAACGAAACTGTGAACGCTCGCAGCATCAAATTGCTCCACTCGCTCGACCGCAAATGAAAAGTGCACGATGCAACTTCCCGCCCCGGCAGAGGAGGACCTAACGAATTGGAACAAATGACCAGAACGTTTCAGAATGTTTTATCCCGAACAATTTCCTCTCCGGTCACACAAACACGTTTTTTCTGCTCCTCTCTCTCTCTCTCTCTGTGTTCCACTTGTATCGGGAAAATGTTTCCGAACTGTGCAGTGTTGCGCCTTGTTATGGGCGCCGGTGGCGCAAACAGATATGAGTGGTATCATGTTCCCCTGTTTAATCAAGCAGCAAACTCTCGCACATGGAATCGAGAAAGAAACAGTTTCCAGCACCCTTTTCGCCTAACGGAAGAAACCATCTTCAAGTCGGTTCTCGTTAAGACATACTTTTGTTCCGGCACGCCACGCTTGTCCGCCACCCTTCCGGCGTGTGCTGGCTGGTGTAATTGGTATGCGGTTCCAAGAAGCCGCATCCTTGCCTTTACTTGGCCTCGCCATCGGAACCGCCCGAGAGCAGATGATCCCGCTTCTTCCATTTGTTTGATGGATATCCAACTAACCCGAATGTGTTGTTACTGCTGCCACTGGCACGAAACGGAACGAAACTGTGAACGCTCGCAGCATCAAATTGCTCCACTCGCTCGACCGCAAATGAAAAGTGCACGATGCAACTTCCCGCCCCGGCAGAGGAGGACCTAACGAATTGGAACAAATGACCAGAACGTTTCAGAATGTTTTATCCCGAACAATTTCCTCTCCGGTCACACAAACACGTTTTTTCTGCTCCTCTCTCTCTCTCTCTCTGTGTTCCACTTGTATCGGGAAAATGTTTCCGAACTGTGCAGTGTTGCGCCTTGTTATGGGCGCCGGTGGCGCAAACAGATATGAGTGGTATCATGTTCCGTTCTCCGCAGCGCACCGCACCGTGGAGTCCGGCTGTTTAGCGCCACGCCAAGTCGGGCCCGAGGGAGCAGAAAACATTTAAACAGCAAAGTGGGTTTACCGACGTGCGGGACGTGATGAAATTTTCAATTCCGATAAAAATTCGTTCTTCTCATGCTGCTCTTTTTTTCTTCCCTCTTCTCTCCGTTTGCCAACAGGGAATCGAATCGGAATCGTACGGTAGTAACATCACGCGCGCCTGGAAACCGGTGGACAAGTGTCGGAGCGTCCACACGAACCTCGTCACCGAGACGGGCCCAAACATGATCGACATGCCGGCGATGGACGATCACGAGTCGACCAACATGATCGATGTCGATCTGAAGGCGAAGATGTCCCGCAGCGGTCAGCAGACGCCACCGACCACCAACCACAGGCAGGTGGGACGTAGCTCCGGCACAACGCTGGTTGAATCATTCCTAGCCCTGACGGTCGCCGCCGTACTGCGGATCGCGCTGCACTAGAAACAATCCTGTTCCGGTTAGGCAAGCGATGCGTACGGAACGGGCGAAATGAGCAGAAAAGCAATAAATACCAAATCAACCAATCGTCCCGCGCCACGCCGGATGCTCATTAAAGCGCGCGCAACACTGTGTTGCGCACGCCGGAAACAATATGGGCTCCCAGCACCCGGCATCGGAAGGCCCCGTCTGACGTTACTCTCCTGTATCCTGTAAATAACTCATGTATGTCATCAGACGGTGCGGTGGAAGCGAAATGTATATAATCTCATTCAGTGTAAAAGCTACCCCAGCCCCCCCAGTATAACGTACGTAAGGTGAAATACAAGAAGGTGGAGCAAAGTAAGCCATGTTGAGTAATGTCTAATTTTTTGCGTTTAATACGTTCCTTTCGTTTTTTTCTCTCTCTTTTGTACTTCAACCGCCACGGTGTGAGGTTCAATCGAAAGACGTATCATGGTGTCATCATCCCATAGCAGATTTACGGTTTTTTTTTGGTGGGAGATCAGAAATCGCCTATCAGCGAGCTGCTAATGTGAAGTGCACGCTGATAGTATATCTTGCAGGGGCGCGATAGGACCGAAGCAATGTATAATGTCAAACCAAATGAATCGAACTACCACTACCAAAGGGAATACGAAATAAAATGTCAAACAGTAACAGTGGCGTGTGTTTTGTTTCAATTACATTTAAAATTCTTAGAAGGAAATAACGGAACCGAATAAATATCACAAATACCATGAGCACTATAACGATGAATTGCTATTGAAGATGTCCTCTAGGTTTGGTTCTATACTTGGGCCAGTTCCAATAAATGATTCAATTTTTTTACTTTTACTCTAAATCTGCCTCCGATTCCAGATTACAGATTTTTAAGGTTAGTTTGTTGTATTCCACAGGATATTCCTTTAAGCCATAAGTTGCCTACATTTAGGCGCAACTAGTTATCCATCGTTTCCGGCTACATAAATGCATGCACAACGTTATTAGTTTCTTTGTACATCGTAGCAAACTTTTAGGCGCAAATGATTTCATTTAGCCAGAAAGTATGTAAGTAAACAGATGGTATTCATAAACATTCTTTTCATCTGAGTCACTCTTTCATGCTTCAGTCAAAGACAAGGAATGTCAGACATGACAGTACAAATGTTAGCAGATAATGACAAAATAAAACAAAACTTCATCATCAAGTTATCCTCAAGTAGAGTTCCAATTTCTGTCTGTTTTTGTGTCACTTTCAACTGCCATTGCACCGAAACCAGTTGGCGTGTTATTCGACACCATTCCAACGCGGCAAGCACTGGACGATTCGTTCGCCGAATTTGCACTTATGCAATCAGGCTATGATATTAATTTAGGTGCCTCTACAAAAGGGTTGTTTCACTCATACCTCCCGGTATGTCCAACACCGAATCCACCAATAATCACAATGGACGTCTTCGCCCGATAAAACCACAACTACAGCTCCAAAAACAAACGCCACCCGATGACGCCACCGTGGCTGGCTGGGGAGAACGCGAACAGTGGCGCTACCTTACGTACCGGCGTGGTATTGGGCAAATATTTCATCATCACAAACAACCCAACAATCGAATTTCGAGCCCGGCGTTCGGTTCGGCTGGCCACGGCGGAAGCTCATTTCGGTCGTACACCGCTCTACCTATCGCTGGACGTACCACAAACTGATAATTAATCTTCACTAGCACTGCCGGGTACGCGCGCACACTTACACACACACACATGATCCGCTTGTGTCTCGTCGAAACGGTGTTGGCCACAAAATCCCTCCGGGAACGCTCAAAACACACACACACGGGCGTGTGTGTGCGCACACGTCCGAGTAGCGTGAAACGTAAATTATGCACCTCTCGGTCTCGGAATGAGTTCGTTACGCCAGCGTATACTCTGCCGGCGGAGAGTAATTCCCCGATTCCGAACTTCCGGACGGATCCCTGAAGCCAAAAACGCAATTCATCAGAGAATAGTTAATTCGACCGAGGGCGCCCAGGGACCGACGACGCCCGGCTTTGCGTGTTTACGGTGCGAAGCGGTGCAGCGCCCGGGAGGACTTGAGCTTGCCAATCGAATCTAAGGGAGTTCGTTCGGGTGTAGCTTGTGCTGGTTCCATATATTTAATTGATCGAGTATCGTTGCGGGAGCGGGGGTGGGGGGAGGGAGTCTGGGAGAGGGAAGATGATTGCAGTTTGGGATGCACACGGGTCTGGGTGGCCGTGCATCACGTGCTGTAACAATGGTCTAGGACTAGGGCCGGCGCTTGAGCTAGGCTTCGACGCAGCCTAATGATACCTGACGCAGCCCAGCCACGGACGACGTCTAGACGTCTGACGACCACTAAATTGCTTAGCGCTGGGTGTATTAACGGATTGGGGTGTGTGGATGACGATGCGCACACTGCCGGTCGTAAGTATAATACTAGGAAATATTACATTTTTGACATTTCGTTGACAGATTTGAAAATAAATTTTGATGAAAATTTCAGCTTTATACACAAGGTTGATTTTCAACCAGTTTTTCTTACAATTTGATATGAACAATACAAATAAAATGAACATCTTTCGTTACATCATACAATCTACAATCATAGTTGTTTTGAATCCTCATTTTTTCACGTGAAAATATCTTAATTGATGCTTCTTCCTTAAAGCCTCTTGCTGTTCCTTCTTCTTTGTTTTTATTTTATTTCATCCTTTATGCTATTTTCTTTTTATTCTTTTTTCTTATTTGCTTCTTACTTTTTATTTTTTTATTCTATTTTTTAATAATGGCAAAAACATTTTTAATATAGTTCCCATCACTGTAACTGAATGTATATCGTTGAAAAGCCATCACGTGAAAATCGCGACACGAAAAAGGTCAATTTAAAAGGACGACATTTTCCAAACCCCCTCGTCTCTCTCCCTTCACCTCCCATCCCTACAACCATTATCGGCAAAAAGTGTAGGTTGGCCCTTTTTCACCACACGCGCGCGTGTGTATGAGTGATTTTTTGTCGTTTTTTTACTCAAGCATGGACTTTCCGGTTGAAATGAGTTTCAACCTACTGTTTCCTAATTTGATGCAATTTGGCTCGAGCGCGTGCACACACACACACACACCTACACGGAAAGGTAATTTTCGTTCGCTAGCTACCGGGAATGAGCAGGAGGTCCGACCGCCGTGACATTTCAGCTGTGAAAGGTCCCGTCTCGCTCGCAGCTGACTTCGCAGACACCGCGGGTTCGGTTTTCTTTGCAGACCCCCAAAGCCTACCTCATTTCTAATTGAATATCGCATGTCGGTGCGGAGTTTCGGGCACCTGGAACCTTTCGCCCTCGCATTTCGTCAGGCAGAGTGGTGATTTTTGGCCGGGGCGTTCCTTCTCGGACACGGGAAAGGCGGAGGCTTTTGCGTGATTCCGTTCGGTGCACGTGCCCGTCCGGGGTGGGGCGTCTTGTTAGCGTTGTCAGCTTCAAAACACGCGCTCCGTGGCCGTGGCGTGTCGGTGTGGGTGCCGAGACGTGCGTCCCGGGCCACGTGTCGTCCTTAATCGTTTTATGGGTGCTGACGCGAGGAAGTGCATGATTCATTTTATTTTTATTGACCAGAAATTCGCCGCCCGGGCACGTCCGCGGGATGGGAAGCCATATACGCGGTGGTCCGCTAATAAAACCATCACCCGTGGAACAGGGGTCTCAGCATCCGACTTGTGTCTTGTGCCCGTAATGGGTGTCGTTTTGCTTGTCGTTGTAAAACCGGCATACAATTGCGCTGGACCCGTTTGACAAACGTGCCACCGTGGTGGTACCTGGTGTGTACTTTTCTCTTCTTTTTTTTAGCCACCGTGCAATGAAATCATCCACTGTCAATAAAGAAAACCCACGCTGCTGTAATGACAGACGGACGGTTCTCGTCAAATTTCGGCTCCGTGGCCGTGGCGGACGCATCCCCCCGAAAAACGGTGTATTATTGTGCGTTGTTAGGATATCAATCAATCATTCGAGGCGCGCTTCTGGCTCTGGTGGTCGTTCGAGTCTATTATTGTGGAAGAATCGAGCCGGCGATGGGAAAGACAAAACGAGGTCGGCCGCCATTGATGTAACCATACACGGAACTCTGACGGTCATTATATCGGGCTCGTTGTTTCGCAGTTGAAACGCGGTGAAAAGGATTTTAACTGACAATATACGGAGAATAAATCATAATTATTACAGTCCTCTGTGCTGGGGCTCCCTTCGGGGTTTTGATTGGCAACGAACGCGCTTTGATTGATACGTATATCTTAATAAAAATTATACCAGTAGGCTGGCTGGCAGGATCATTTTCCATACTGTAGTTTTACACCCAAACACCTCACATTCCGACAAGCAAAACCGATGTCAAAGCAATAAAACGGTACGAGAGCGTGAGCTAATCTGCACAATAATCACTAAACTCTAATGAATGGGCCCGCCCGTGTCACCCGGCTGTGGCAATGATCTCCGGGTACGTCGTAAAATCTTATGTTTATTGTAGCGTACCGAACCACCGACACACCAATAAACCTCTCCGATCGATTCCCGACGTGGCCAATTTTCTAAATTAAAAACCACAAACTGCCCCCGCCGCCACCGGTGGTAATAAAATCGAATTAAAGACACTCGGCAGAGGTCACGGCGGTAATTAGAAGCGTGCTCGGAACGATGACTTATCGAGCCCCGAGACCGCCGGCTTTTACATATGCGAGCGCATTAGAATACACGCCCACAACGTCGTGTTCGCAGCGCGTTGCAGAAATAATAAAATTATGCCGGAACTGTGCGCCCACCCGGCTTTCGCACATCTCTTGACCACAAATAATGCCATTACGCTGCCCACGTGCTTCCTGTCGCTGGCGCCCCTTTTCACTCGATTGTCCCGAAAGATTAGACGGCATTAATGATGACGATGGCGGGACGAGGGAACGACACCCGAAACAAAATCGCCGAGATGAAAGCAAAACGGTGCTAGCCAAAAACTTGGGATTTACTTGGGCGACACTTTGCTTCTTCGCACTCCCTTCAAACAAAGCGCCCGCGCGCGTCCGATCAATCTCATTTGGCGTACATTTTTCCAAACGCATTCCCCCTCTCGAGCGAGGCAACGGAGCGAGACCATTTTCATTACACACACACACACACAGTCCGAGGGGAATAGGAACAAGGAATGCATTAAAAGGGGCGATTTTTTTTCTCTCTCTCTCTCCACTCCTGTGAGCAATTTACCACACTGCACTTTGGCGTTGGTATTACGCTGAGCTAAGACATATTTTCCAGCAAGGCTGTTTTTGTCCCTTGTCGAGTAAGAGATTTCGTGTTTTGTTCTGATTTTTTTTTCCTTCAAACCAAAGTTAAATCGTTTCAATTGGAGGATTTTTGCCCCACTCCACCGGCGCCTGCAGTTCAAAGCGTCTTGTGTGTGTTTTTTGCTGAATAAGATAAAGTTTTGATTGATAATCCTTTTTTGTTGGCAAGTCCTTAATCTTCTTTGATGGTGAAATGGTGTTACGAGAGACGATCGGAATAGGATTTTCGTGATTAGATCGATACAAGATATTAATACCTTTTTGCTTGGGGTTGGAAACCTTCTTGAAGTTTGAATTATTTCAAATCTTTGCAGGTTTCTTAAATTATTTTTTCAAACAATATTGTAGATTGATAATTTCAGCACTTATACAAAACATTAAAACTAAACTTAAAAATAAAATAAAATAATAAATATTTACTGAATATTTACTTTGAAAAGAATCAGCTAAGACAACTAATAACTAAATCAAGCATAGGAAATATTCGAATTCTGCGTTAAGCTACTATATCATCGGGACTTAAGCGTGATTTCGAGGATTTTATTTAAAATGTATCTGTCCATAAACATTGCCTAAAGATATAGGGCCTGAAGATAAGATTGCAATCAAATTACTGCTATTTTCACTTTAATAGGTTTGAAATGGCTTATTAGATAACAATTTTCGTGATTGGTTAAGTTCTATATATTTTCCATAGGCTCAACATCCCAACACTCAGCATTGAAACGGAACAAAACACCAATCGAATCGATAACAAAAGCATCGCTACCAATACGATCATAAATAATGCTTTTGCAATCTCTCGCGCCGTCCACTCCTTTCGACATTTTTTATCCAATAAACCACTCGTACCGGGTTTAATTTGCTGATACATTTATGAGAACAGCGCCACGTTTCCATGATTAATAATGGCGAATTAATTTAATTGCAAACCATTCGTATGTGCTTGTGTGAGTGGGTCCCGGCTTCCTTGAGATGTGGCCGTCGAGATTGCGTTCAATTATTTCCCAGCCACTCTCTCTCTCTCCAATACGGGCGACACCAACCTGCCCCGGAAGACTCATTTTTATCGTGCCTGCAAGATCTGCCAGCTCGTGCTCGCCACCGAAGCCTTCCGATGCACGATTTCATGCCCGTTTCAATTTTAATTCCTCTTGTTTTTTTTTTTCCTTCGCCCGATCCAACTTCGAACCTTGAACCGCTTTCGCTCGTGTCTTTCCGATTGTCGGAG
>KZ073085.1:73706-85400 GCA_002091845.1 Anopheles cracens
CACTCAATGGCACACACGCGCGCGCGAGCACCCACCCCGCTACAAATAAAAGCTGTTTTGCGTGAATGTAAACAGAATTTTAAGAGCCTTATAGTGCGCGGCCCGAGCACTTCGGTTACGGACAGCAGGGCACCCTCGGCGCGCACACACACACACACTCACGGACACGGTTGAAACATTAATTTCGTATAAAAATAATGATTTAAAATATGCAACAGGACGTTCTGTCGTTCATGGCGGTGGTGATGGTGGCGGCCACGTGAGCCATTAAATGCGCCACGTTCCCGCGGCATTCGCGCGGATTGGGGATTTTTCATTTATGATCATTTGCAAATTTACGTGAATAAAAGATGAATCGGGTTTCATTTTTCGCGGTGGGAACGCGGGAAAGGGACGGGATGGATGGAAAAATGCTTTTAGCTGTTGGTCGTTTTCGCCACCACCAGCGCAGCGGAACGATTTTGCAAACTTGAACTTGCCTGGTTTGCGTACAACCGTGGCCGGGGTTTTGTAAAGTCGATCTGCCCTCAAACGCCCGCCACTGTTCGTTAGCACGAGGAAATAATCCACACACGCGCGCACAACTTTTAATTACCAAAGCACACATTATTTTGCTCGCATGCACGCGCTGCCGATGGATCAGGTGTTGGTGGTTACTTTTTTAAGCTGTGCCCGGTGGCATTCTTCGGCATTAGCTGGAGCCTCGGCTGCATTAGCCCCGGCAGTCCGGTAGACATTCGTCTGGAAAGTTTTTTTTCACCCCATCCAAGGATGGAGAAAGGATTAGCCGCATTTGTGGCAAGTGCAGGAAGCGTGACTCAGGTGAAACTAATTAGTTTGAACGATAAAGGGTTCGTCGGGGGTTGCCGAGCTGAGTCGATTCTGCGAGCGATAGCAGATGGCTTGCCATGGAGCTGGGAGAAGGAAGGAGTTTAAAGCATGCACAAGTAGTTTGACTATCCATAGATAGATCTTCATGAAAAAAATGCAATTGAGGATAGCGAAAGGACCCTTGACGATTCATTTGATAGAGATGTTGCAGAGTCTGGTGTCTTTTATATTTTTTCTTTGGAACAAACATAGGTGTCGACTGCATTTATATGCATCAAGCTCAAGAAGTGAATATTCATGATGGTTGTTATAAGACATTAGAAAATAAGTGTGAAATTAGTTGTAAGTTTGATACCAAAATAACAATTCTTTCTTATCTCCATCCTACTTGGTAAGATATGGTAAAACATATGAGAATTAGTATGCAGATTAAATTGCCGCAACCAACGAAGAAACCCGGAAGTGAGGAGAATGAATCTGGTGAAGACTCCTCTGAATCGTCTGGCAAGTATGACTACCTGTGCATCAACAAGCTGCTCGGATCTGTAGCTCATCCTGACACCTGCACCAAGTACATCACCTGCTCTAAGAACAAGGCGAAGGAACAGAACTGCAAGAAGGGATATGCCTACTCAACTACCCTTCATCTGTGCGTCAAGCAGAAGAACGTGAGACCTGCTCAGAAAACAACAGCGGAAGCAACGGATCTTCGACTTCAGCGCCTCCTACTACCGAGGAGATCACTACAGTGCCACCGACCACTGAGCAGATCACTACATTGCCTCCAACCACCGAGCAGATCACTACATTGCCTCCGACCACCGAGGAGACAACGGAAGCATTCCCTCCCTCGACCGGAGGCGATCCAGTGGAGCCGAACGTCGGTTGCGATGAAGGCTTCACCGGAACCTGCACTAAGTACATCACCTGCTCCAAGAACAAGGCGAAGGAACAGAACTGCAAGAAGGGATATGCCTTCTCAACTACCCTTCATAAGTGCGTCAAGCAGACGAACGGAGGATGTGCTGATGCTCCAGAAGAGCCAGCTACTACTGAGGCTGCCACTGACGCTCCGCAACCAACCAAACCCGAGAGTGAGGAGAACAAATCTGGTGAAGACTCCTCTGAATCGTCTGGCAAGTATGACTACCTGTGCGTCAACAAGCTGCTCGGATCTGTAGCTCATCCTGACACCTGCACCAAGTACATCACCTGCTCCAAGAACAAGGCGAAGGAACAGAACTGCAAGAAGGGATACGCCTACTCAACTACCCTTCATCTGTGCGTCAAGCAGAAGAACGGAGGATGTGCTGATGCTCCAGAAGAGCCAGCTACTACTGAGGCTGCCACTGACGCTCCTCAACCAACGAAGAAACCTGGAAGTGAGGAGAATAAATCTGGTGAAGACTCCTCTGAATCGTCTGGCAAGTACGACTACCTGTGCGTCAACAAGCTGCTCGGATCTGTAGCTCATCCTGACACCTGCACCAAGTACATCACCTGCTCCAAGAACAAGGCGAAGGAACAGAACTGCAAGAAGGGATATGCCTTCTCAACTACCCAACATAAGTGCGTCAAGCAGAAGAACGGAGGATGTGCTGATGCTCCAGAAGAGCCAGCTACTACTGAGGCTGCCACTGACGCTCCGCAAATGATGGGTATAAAAGCTGTTACAACTCGCTTCAAACAGCAGTGCAAGAGGTACATACAACTAAGATGAAACTACCGGTGGTAATAGGTGTGGCGTTGCTGGCCATCATCGCTTCAACAACAGCGAAACCATCCAATGCGGGCAGCTGCTCGAAGCAGGATGAAGGCGTGACGTACGGGATAGCGAGTGACTGCCACAAATATTTGCTGTGCAAGAAGGGATCGCTGGAGGTGAAAGAATGCTCGAGCAAAAACAACTACGACACTGTGAAGGGCAAGTGTGTGAAGGCGAGTTCGGCTACTTGTGCAGTGGAGGCCATACCAGAACCAGAACCGGAACCGGAACCGCAACCCGAACAAGAACCTCAGCTGGAAGAGAGTGACGAACAGTATGACTACCTGTGCACGAAGGTGCTGTATGGAGTGCGAGTACATCCTGAGGCATGCGATCGCTTCCTGGTCTGTTCGAAGGAAAAGGCATCAGTCCAAGAGTGTGCAGAAGGATTCATCTTTACGGCTGACTCGATTAGTTGTGTTCCGGGAAATAAGGTAACGTGTACGGAGCACCAGGATGAACCGTCGACTGAGGCTGTCACTAACGCTCCGCAACCAACGAAGAAACCTGGAAGTGAGGAGAATAAATCTGGCGAAGACTCCTCTGAATCGTCTGGCAAGTACAACTATCTGTGTACCAGCAAGCAAACTGGGTCTGTAGCTCATCCTGACACCTGCACTAAGTACATCACCTGCTCCAAGAACAAGGCGAAGGAACAGAACTGCAAGAAGGGATATGCCTTCTCAACTACCCAACATAAGTGCGTCAAGCAGAAGAACGGAGGATGTGCTGATGCTCCAGAAGAGCCAGCTACTACTGAGGCTGCCACTGACGCTCCGCAACCAACCAAACCCGAGAGTGAGGAGAACAAATCTGGTGAAGACTCCTCTGATACCTACGGCGTCGCTTTATGGTGGTACAATTCACATGGGCAATTGACATAAAATGACTCGTCGGTGATACGTCGCTAGCTTGCCGAGAGAAGCACCGATAACGACGATGCTACCGTGCTCATGGTCAGCTGCATCTTTCGGGTCTTGAGCAAGTGGTCACTCGGCTGAGTCAATGTTGTCGAAGACGCATACTTATAAACTAAGAGTGTGTGATAAGAACGCCGATGATGGGTATAAAAGCTGTTACAACTCGCTTCAAACAGCAGTGCAAGAGGTACATACAACTAAGATGAAACTACCGGTGGTAATAGGTGTGGCGTTGCTGGCCATCATCGCTTCAACAACAGCGAAACCATCCAATGCGGGCAGCTGCTCGAAGCAGGATGAAGGCGTGACGTACGGGATAGCGAGTGACTGCCACAAATATTTGCTGTGCAAGAAGGGATCGCTGGAGGTGAAAGAATGCTCGAGCAAAAACAACTACGACACTGTGAAGGGCAAGTGTGTGAAGGCGAGTTCGGCTACTTGTGCAGTGGAGGCCATACCAGAACCAGAACCGGAACCGGAACCGCAAAGATAATTGAATGAAGGGATTGCGCTATTTCTGGAACTCTTGGGACAGTTCAAATTTTATTGCGGCTGATAGGTGTGATAAGCGCGTAAGCTAGACAAACATACGTCAAATTCTTTCTTGCATCATCCATTGCACCATAAGTTGCCTAATCATAGCTTCAACCGTAAACAACTATAAAATAACCACCCGGCTGTGGTTATTTTTAGCAAAACAAATGATATTGCGTGCAATCATAACATACCTGGGCATGAATGGTACACATAAATTGATTCGTTCACGTGCAAATTTCAGGTGCGTCAGCCAGACGCTACTCGAAGAATTCATCGCATCATTGTTGATGCTCATGAATGGTACCGAGACAACACCTGAGGTCGGTGTCTATTTTTAAGGTGTCGCCAACATTTTCGAACACTCATTTCCTCAATATACTGACCAATAGTAATCTCTCCTAGGTGGCATCTGAAGTTAGCGTAAAGTGTAATTTAGATACTAACCTCACGTAACAACTTTTCTGTTCGGAAGGAAGCTTCGCCGTGAAGTGACTTCCAGTCTGCAACCCAATTAAACCAATTTATTATCAACATCAAATGCAAACCGAACCGGACGCCCATAGGGTTCGAACTCATTTGGGCTACCTACGGCGTCGCTTTATGGTGGTACAATTCACATGGGCAATTGACATAAAATGACTCGTCGGTGATACGTCGCTAGCTTGCCGAGAGAAGCACCGATAACGACGATGCTACCGTGCTCATGGTCAGCTGCATCTTTCGGGTCTTGAGCAAGTGGTCACTCGGCTGAGTCAATGTTGTCGAAGACGCATACTTATAAACTAAGAGTGTGTGATAAGAACGCCGATGATGGGTATAAAAGCTGTTACAACTCGCTTCAAACAGCAGTGCAAGAGGTACATACAACTAAGATGAAACTACCGGTGGTAATAGGTGTGGCGTTGCTGGCCATCATCGCTTCAACAACAGCGAAACCATCCAATGCGGGCAGCTGCTCGAAGCAGGATGAAGGCGTGACGTACGGGATAGCGAGTGACTGCCACAAATATTTGCTGTGCAAGAAGGGATCGCTGGAGGTGAAAGAATGCTCGAGCAAAAACAACTACGACACTGTGAAGGGCAAGTGTGTGAAGGCGAGTTCGGCTACTTGTGCAGTGGAGGCCATACCAGAACCAGAACCGGAACCGGAACCGCAACCCGAACAAGAACCTCAGCTGGAAGAGAGTGACGAACAGTATGACTACCTGTGCACGAAGGTGCTGTATGGAGTGCGAGTACATCCTGAGGAGACAACGGAAGCATTCCCTCCCTCGACCGGAGGCGATCCAGTGGAGCCGAACGTCGGTTGCGATGAAGGCTTCACCGGATATCTACCGATCCAAAACGACTGTACGAGCTACGTGTACTGCTTCCAGGGTGAGCCCGGTGTAAGATCGTGCCTGGAGGAGTACATCTACTACGATCCGTTCAAGACGTGTCTGCCGGGTGATCCGATCCTCTGTCAGCTCTACTCGATTTAGGCTACCCGATTGCACCCATAAATTGATAGTACAAACAGTACCATTGTGTACAAGACAGGCCGACAGGACATGGTCTCTAATCGTAAAAAAACGAAAATAAATCGATAAAACGTCCCTTCATGTTGTAAAAAAAACCACTACGATGCAATTGACTATCAGTTCCAGCGGACTTTTTTGAACGACCGAACCATATTGATTGGCAATGAAGCCAAACCGCAGACACACGCAACGAGCAGAGTCGGTTCCGAACGCACAGCGGAGAGAGAAAAAAAAACGCCGACGATAAAACTGGGCAAGTGATTGGGGAAGATTGAGAACTGTTTTGGCAGGATGTTACGTACCGCGACACGCAGCATTACACGCTCTGCGTGTTGCGTGTGTACGCTCTTACCCCGTGAGCATGTGAGTTTAATTGCTTGTCCTTTTGTGTACGTACCAAGGGCCCCTTCCTTCTCGGGCGGAATGCGAGGGGTTCGAAGCGCCAGCCGACGGGTTTATCCTATCGCTGCAAGTTGGCCGATTAGCTGCAAGATAACGCAGAAGTAGCAGGCAACAAAGGCCGGAACGGGCACCGGAAACGTTGTTTCGTTAGCGTGTACCTGAAGGACTACCGGTCCCACATCCGTCTGTCTGAAGAGTTGATTTTTCGGGAAGTAGTTA
This sequence comes from Anopheles cracens, assembly GCA_002091845.1. Lineage (NCBI taxonomy): Eukaryota > Metazoa > Arthropoda > Insecta > Diptera > Culicidae > Anopheles > Anopheles cracens. Next base: position 79,901 of record KZ073085.1, read on the forward strand.
TCGATTTTTCCTGCACAACGCAACTCCATCGCTTTTTATCTATTCACGATTAATGATATCTCTTTATGAAATCGCAATCACTAGATATTGAACAAAAAGCGATATTGAATCTTAAAATTGAACAGGCAGGACATCAATGACCGCTTTCGCTCCACTGTGCGGTGGTACGCGGTTGGTATGCGTGCGGTTTGTCGGGCTTTACTTTTCAATTAGAACCGATCAGTCGGTTTCGCATCGACTCATCAGCGGAGCTGGCAGGGTGGGAGTTCGGGCGCTCGGCACTCCGTTTAGCACAAACCACCAGCAAATCCTTGCTTGAGCGATTTGAAAGAAACTGTCCGTAGCCCGGCTATTACTGTTCCCTTTTCAGCAGCACCAGTCCACCAGCAGTTGGTGGAAGTGTGCGCTGGTGGAGCAACGTTCTCCGCACACGGTTCGCCGAACCCGATAGATGGTTGATGTCGAGCTGGCACGTTTTGGCAGCAAATCGCGGCGAGCAGTTCGTTTGCGCTGCATTCGACAACTGAATACCTAAACGAGCGCTGAGAAGCACTAACAACGACGTAATTACTAAATCCCAGACGATTCCGCACCGTGAGCGTGAATGGTGGAAACAACAACAAAAAATCTCCATACTTCCATGCCCGCCACTCCACGGGCGGCAAGACATGTTTGCGTTGTAATTGCAATCAGTTGCTGTTTAATTCCTCTCCACTGGCTCGATGTGTTTCACAGCTCGGCGAAAATGTCTTTGATGCATTGCTCGGATGCATTCAAGCCTGTCAAATGTGCTTGGCACACGGTGGCATGAAATCGCTTTGAAATCGAGGTTTTTGAAATATTTCAATTGACCATAGCCCAGCGCAGTGTGCATTTGCATTTCAACCGCATCAAAATCGTTTGATTTTTGCCTTTTGTGCCGGGTTTCTTTTCTTCATCGAGTACATTCAGGTGGAAACTCATAAGGACGGATTGAAGGCATGCCCTTTTGTTCAAGCTCACTAAGTTCTGGATAGAAAACCTACTGGAAAGATATACATATTATGAGCCTTCATTTCATTTCATAGTCAGGCGTCCTATCTTACAATGAAGTACTTATACCAACAGCAATACTCCTGTTGGTTTATGTTGTTCATGTTGGTTGGTTTATGCTTTATCAGTTAAAGTAGAGGCGCTAGTCAAGCTTAAAAATCTATTTGTAAAAGTGTATGTAGATTGCATACTTTTAGGGGCAAATCATCGTTTTTAGTCCGATAGCATGTCGTTTGACGGACAAACGTTCTGTTTATTTAATAATAGATAAAACTAATCACACATAAAAGGTTCAAGTCCTTATATTGTCCAAAACTCCCATTCGTTTACCGAAATTCAGGATAAATGGCAAACCCGTCACTTCCATCGACCACAACCTAAGCCCGTGTTTATTGCCTCAATAAACTTTATTTAAAATGCGCCATCCACGGTGACCACCGACCACGGTGACAAACCAGTCCGCAATAATTGCGTTTCACGGGCCGGCGATGAGAAACATTCCATCAAGAACTTCCTCCCGCACACTTCCCGAGAGGGAGGACGAAAAGTTTTTAAACGCCTACCCGGGAAAACAGACGCACGAGGGCAACATTATCATATTTAATTACTAACCCGCAAGCGGAAACAGCGGAAAGGCAACTGCCGGACGGCAACTTTGCTCGCAACCCACCATGCCACCGAGACGACACAGCCAGATCATTAGCTTGCAGGCGGTTTTGGGGCAATGGGCAAACTTTTCCATCACCCGCGCTGGCCGGTGGCTGGCTGGCTGGCAGGAAGATTTGTGATAAGAATTGGACAGCCCGGGCCACGGTCGCCGAAATAAGTCGCCGGAGTGGGCGGCCAAACTTGGAGCGCAGCGCTTTGAACGCCAACGCCGGTTAATTTAGGGACGCGATCATTAATTTCCCGCCGGCATGGTTGCGGTTTTTCCTCCCCGGAGTGTTGGGAATGTCAAAAGTACGTGGTACGGGCTCGCCCCACCTGGGCAGGTGGCAAACGCAGGATTGCTGGGGTGCTATTTTTCAAACCACTTAAGCACCGGCGACCGGTACACGGAATCGAAACCGATGAGTGCGCCCCCGGGGATGGCAAAAGAAGTTGTTCCACGCCGGTGCTCTCCAAGACATCAGCAGCAGCAGCACTGTTTTGCTGCGCGTGTGAAAATGCAGTTGTATTGTAGTTTAATTATTTCCTCGCGCGAAGCGTTTTTGCGCTGCGCTGTGCTTTGTTGCGCTTCCGGTGGTAAAAACGGGTGAGATGACGATGTAGCAGTTCGCCGCCTGCCTGTGTGCCGAGTGGACAGACGGCGTAAGAAACAGCGGCAACGGAGTGAGCAACATTTACAGCAACAACACCCGAAAAAAAAACGTCCGCAAAACCGAAACTTCATTAAGTTTGTAATTGATGATGTGAGCATGTGTTTGCTTCTCACCAAAGTTAGACGTTTAGCTGGCGTTCGGGAGCATGATACGAGAGTGTTTTCCGCGTTTGTTTCGTTGTTTTCCCAATTAGGTGTAATGGTTGCGATTGTTCCCATCCAGAACACTATTAAAATGAAATAAAGCAGCGCTGTTCATACTTCTCACTATAATATGTATTAGTAAAATGAGATCTCTCTCATTTTTGTAGATAAAACCTTTTAAATTGATAAGCACGATTAAATTCCTATTACTGTTCAGGTGATAATCAGCGTTTCATCTATTTTTAATCACAGAATGTGTTCTGACAATGTAGATTGCATATTTTTGAAAATTATTTATGTATGTACTTATTTATTACAATAAAAATAAGATTTTACAATATTTAATCATTCATAAATTACAACATGATATGATAATTTATGTGGAAAAGTATAAGTATGCAATCCCTAATCAGGAATGGTATTTTCACTTAAAAACAGCTGAACAGATATCCTTGATCAGCACAGACAATGAGAATGATAATCACAACATACCTCTCAGCTAATGGAGATAGAATCTATTTTTTTAAATAAATTTGTTCATTATGCCTTAAAGTATGCAATCTGCAACATACGCGTTTCACTAGCACTTGAGTAATACTTTATTTATCCAGTCAAACGTTACACTATCCAAATGTGAAGTAATACTAGTAGGAAATGTTAAAAACAGAACAGAAAAAACAGAGAACAGTAATAAAGAAGTGTTCGTGTAGCCTTAGTGATGTAAATTCTTGTTTGGTTTGCATACTTTGGGGCGCAATGGGACTTACTTGACAGAGCCTCTTTCTGGCCTCAAGTGTAAATACATTTTAAACATTGGAACCGTCACATTTACCATACTTCTTCTACAGGACACCCACAGAATCCTGCTGTAGCTTAGTCCTATTCAGGAACGGTTCGTTGTCGATTAAATTATCATAAAAGTCACGTTAAAATTAGGTGTAATGGTTGCGATTGTTCCCATCCAGAACACTATTAAAATGAAATAAAGCAGCGCTGTTCATACTTCTCACTATAATATGTATTAGTAAAATGAGATCTCTCTCATTTTTGTAGATAAAACCTTTTAAATTGATAAGCACGATTAAATTCCTATTACTGTTCAGGTGATAATCAGCGTTTCATCTATTTTTAATCACAGAATGTGTTCTGACAATGTAGATTGCATATTTTTGAAAATTATTTATGTATGTACTTATTTATTACAATAAAAATAAGATTTTACAATATTTAATCATTCATAAATTACAACATGATATGATAATTTATGTGGAAAAGTATAAGTATGCAATCCCTAATCAGGAATGGTATTTTCACTTAAAAACAGCTGAACAGATATCCTTGATCAGCACAGACAATGAGAATGATAATCACAACATACCTCTCAGCTAATGGAGATAGAATCTATTTTTTTAAATAAATTTGTTCATTATGCCTTAAAGTATGCAATCTGCAACATACGCGTTTCACTAGCACTTGAGTAATACTTTATTTATCCAGTCAAACGTTCCACTATCCAAATGTGAAGTAATACTAGTAGGAAATGTTAAAAACAGAACAGAAAAAACAGAGAACAGTAATAAAGAAGTGTTCGTGTAGCCTTAGTCATACAAATTCTTGTTTCGTTTGCATACTTTGGGGCGCAATGGGACTTACTTGACAGGGCCTCTTTCTCGTGTCAAGTGTAAATACCTTTTAAACATGGGAACCGTCACATTCACCATAATTCTTCTACAGAACACCCACAGAATCCTGCTGTAGCTTAGTCCTATTCAGGAACGGTTCGTTGTCGATTAAATTATCATAAAAGTCACGTTAAAAATCGTACGCATAATCTATCTGTCTCTTATTTATACGTCTTACGTTACAGCCCAGTTCGGTTGGGAGGACACTCCTCCGCCCCGGCACCGACATTAACCCCATTAAGACTGCAGCGCGTCTCTCGGGCCGCGTCCGATGTCAGGCCGCAAGTCGCACCGTTTGAAACGCAATACCTGCACCTGAAAGCCAATGTGTTAAATGAAATGGAAAACCTTCAACGGTGCGGGGTTTAAATAAAATACCAATTTGAAGCGAAAACCCGTGCCAAACGATCGGCTCGGAGCGAGAGAACCCGACCGAGAGACGGAAAAAGAACTCGCCCGGCACCGTTTGCGGTTGCCCGGGAAGCCGTACGAAGGTGTCGGAAATTGGTTCTTAAATGGTGTGGCTTACGTAAACGACACCAACACACACACACAGCGGTCCCCGGCGGTCTTGAGTTCGGTCCGCTGGCAATTTTCCCGCGTTACGAAACTCGCCACCGGGGTGGCCGATCGTCCGTGGAAAACTGTGTTTGCCCGTGACTTATGCACTTTTGAACCGAACCGTCGCCGTTCACATCGAAGCGCTTTTGGCCCACGATTGTTTGTCCCACGACCGCCCGGCCAATCCAATTGCAGTGCCGCCGGTGTCACCGTGATTCCGTTCCGGGTAAATATTGACACGTTTTAGCGTGGCGTGGCACCTAATCTCTCGGTTGCGTGGCGCAGCAGATGTGATGGGGCAGATTTTTCCGACCGTTGGCAGTGGTTTAAGACGGATGGAAGGTGTTTTTGTTTGAGCGTGAGAAACAATAAAACTGGATGCAGTACTAATATAACATACATGAACAGTGGACTGGTTATGAACGTGTTATATCTGTTCGAATACACTTCTTAGGTACTATAACGCGTTCTAAGCAAATACTTTTATATGTAAGCGAATGAATGAAGGGAAAATAGTTTTAAATTTTAATAATTGAATCATGTGAGAACCTTTCATACATTAATGTATGTATATATGTTTAATTCAGTTATGCTGCTGATAAAAGATCAGGTGAAATTCGGGTTCGATTACATTCGATTCTAAACAATTTGTATGTTTCCAGATAATTGAATACGAAGACACGTCTTCTTACGTAGACATATGATAAATGGGAAATCTGGAAATTTATCCATCAACAGTTAATAGATATTGATAGATAGA
>KZ073086.1:18857-35160 GCA_002091845.1 Anopheles cracens
AATCACCCAACCCAAATCGAGGTTGATGCCTGCCTGGAAAGGATTCAACCGATGGAGGTTTTGTGTAGTTAGTCTTTTTGTGTTCTAAATTTATTTTCGTAAAATAATCCTGTCTGGGCGCTTTTAAGCTCGCAAAAGGTGTGCTTGTGTGTGTGTGTGTGCGGCATTCATATACATTATAAACATGTACTGAATGAAACACGTAATACCAATTTCAACACAGAAGCAATCACGGGGAAAAGCAGCAAATGGAAAGTGTTGAACCCTTTAGCTTCGCACACCTTCACAGGATGCACAAAACCGTGTCAGTGTCACAAATTTGTTGTTATTAAACAGCTCTCGATTTTGAAAGGAGCGAACAGAAGTCTGTATGTGCAAGTTTCTAGTTGTAACATGGTGGTATTTAATATATTAAAGCCTTTTTAATGAATGTGATATGTACCTCTATCATATCTTGATTTTTCACGGTTTTATTATACACCTCTCTGAGCTGAAAAGTCAAATTCATCCTGAAGGCGAAATAGAGGAACCCGGTCGAGATGAGAATTGAACACACGACCTGTAGTGTGACAGGCCATGCACTACGCATGAGACCATGCGAGCACCCCAACAGTCAGAAACTAGTTCGGCATTTCATTCGTCATATGTACACACAACTCAACGCCTCCTTCAAAATGTATTCATCCCTAGCAATTCCAACGCACTTTATATCGCTTAAAGACTCGTCCTGCTTACTGCACAACTTCAACCTCGCCATCACGCCCAAAAGCGCAACTTTAATCTCCACCCGCCCGGATAAGCCAACAAAATCCGACAAAAAATGTAGGACACAACTCAAACCGTTAAAGTTCTGCCCAGCTCAGCAGCAAGAAATTATCTACTTAACTAGCGAAACTTGCAATATTTGCTTTCGGCCACCATCGTGCCGCCGCGGCGTTCAACAGCAGCAATCAACGCTTGCCGAACGCGCTCCACCACACCTCGAGAGCTCATCCTCCGAAAAATCACTGCCAAACACAATTGTCCACACCCCAAAAGCGTGGAGAGGGGGAAAAAACTTTCTCGTGTTTCAAAATCGTGTCGGGTTTTTATCATTTCCGCCCGCGGCACGGAAACACTGTAACGCACACACACACACACTAGCGACACCTCCCTGCCGGCGTGGTGCGCGGAAAAGCACAACGAAAGTGAATTTCCAGGGCAAAGGAAATTTCACATCCCGCGATGTGTGTGTGTTGTCCTCTGCCGGAACAGGTTTATCATGAGCTATATCTCTAGTAGGGGTTTTTTATAATTCCTCTCTATCCGTACGTGTAAATTGCGTCAAAACGTATGCTTTAGGCTGGAGTTTCAATTCATTCCCGAACACACCTCGAGAGCTCATCCTCCGAAAAATCACTGCCAAACACAATTGTCCACACCCCAAAAGCGTGGAGAGGGGGAAAAAGCCACAGGGCAATAAAAATTATAATAAATTCTACCCAAAACGACCTCGCGAGACTATCGCGGTGGTGTATTATCCAAACGCGCGACGAGCTAAAGTTGCGCTTGATACACACGGGGTGGAGGCTCTAACAGCGAAAAAAAAACACACACACACAGACAACAAGCCGGCCGAAAACATTCTGACCCCGGCCAGTGTGCTGGCACGCCTGATAGTGGTGGTCTTCCTTTCGCTCTACACCCGTGGACTGTCAAGTGTGACAACGCAGCAAGCAAACACCGGCCAAACATTATTAAATTTTAATCCTCTAGCTCAATTTTGCTCCCAGCGAGCACTCAAAGCCACCGTGCTTGCCCGTCAGCCTCGTCCGTTCCTGGCGAGGGGACACTCCATCCATATTTGAATGTAGGAAGCCGCTCGCGATTGTGGACAAATACAGCGCGAGGGTAAAAACGAAACGAAAGAAGCAGAAAAAAAGCAAATCGTAACCAGAGACCGATGATTTGGTGCAGCTATGTTGTCTGGCGGAATGAGAGCCGTATGAGCCTACTCCACCGGAGTTTCCGTCGAGTTTCCACCGGAAAGTTCCACTCAATTTCCCGAATCACGCGGGTGACGCACGGCTATCGGTCGCGGAAAAAAAAGGACTCCAAATCCGAAAACCGGTGAGTTTAAAAACAAATCCACTACGGCGGAGAAAAAATAAAGGGCTATTCTGTGGGGGGGAAAAAAACCTAGCACAAAAAAAAACACAACTCCAAGGCCACGACAACGCCAGGAAGGCTTGTGTCCGGCCGCTACTCCGCACGCCGCAGGTGCTAAAGGAAATCATCCAACACAGGAAACCGGACTCCTGTGCGTCGGGAAGGGAGCGGGAGCAAAACCAGAACAAAAAAACCTTCCGTCTTCTCAATCCTTTCGCGACACATCACACCACCCAGCAGCAGGGGGATGATTTTTTTAAACATATAAAACGACAAAGCAAACAAACAACGCCGCGCGGACCGTGATGCAGGCATTGTAGGATCAGCAGAATAAACAAAAGGTGATACAGAGAGGAAAAAAAAACGGCGCGTGTGTCGCGGGAGAAATTAATTTCCGCGATTGTGACGCGCGAACCGCGAACGCTCACACTTTTCGCAAAGCATTTCACATCCCGCGATGTGTGTGTGTTGTCCTCTGCCGGAACAGGTTTATCATGAGCTATATCTCTAGTAGGGGTTTTTTATAATTCCTCTCTATCCGTACGTGTAAATTGCGTCAAAACGTATGCTTTAGGCTGGAGTTTCAATTCATTCCCGAAAAAATGTTGATAAAACGATCCAAAAAAGCAAACATAAAGAAATTTTCTCTTCATACACTAGGCCACCTGGTGGACATTGTCCAGACCGAAGTAGATATTGCAGTTATAAACAGTTGCGATTATTCCTTAAGTTTCAAATACCTTCCTAAGTTTGATCGAGCAAATTTGTCAATACTGTCCATTACTATATAAATAAATCTCGCAAAACCAGACTGTGTGTTCATACCAACACTCAGTCAAAGAACGGGATACATCCATACGCAAGAAATCCTAGATGACAGGCAATTTGAAAGCAAAAAAGCGATAACCCTCCCTACCATCCGGCTTAGACAGGTGAAGCACACTGTGAGGTCCCCAACAGCCCTTAGATCCTTGTTAGTGACCGTTCCCAAACTCTCGCCAACGTTCGGATCATACAGTCTCGTATATCCGAAAAAAAACACCTATTCCATTTCACAACAAATCGCGAACGCGAAGATATCCTTCGCGAAGAGAAGCATGATGCGGGCCCCGATCCTTCGTCGTTCGACCGGTGAACGAAATGGGTAAAATGAAAATTTAAAATAAATGTCTAATCCTTTGAAAATCCGCTTCGCATTTCCGTTCCCCCTCACAGACGCAACAACGTGAGTAGTGCTCAGCGTTTGGGTTTTACTTTCGATTTCGAGTGAGTCGCGAACCTGACGAAACCTGACATGTACGCGATAATTTCCCGGTGCGTGGTGCCGTCCTCCAGAAGACCCCGCGCGAACCAACAGTCATCAGCCCGGTTGAAAATCCTTTCAAAGTGCCGAGAACACAGACCCACGCCTCGAAGCCCACCTCGAGATTTTTCAACAACGCTGCCTACCTAAAATGGGGAAAAACGGTAGGAAAATAAGTGCAGAAACGTGCGTGCGATCACTTACCTCCGCAAACCAACGTGACATCGGTGAGTGTGGCGGAATCGAACAGGTTGGAGAAGGCCGCCGCCAGGTTGGACGAATAGTTGCTCCATTTGAGGCAGTACTGCTGTTGATCCATGTTGCTGCCGTTTGCCTTGCGCAGACACAGCGCTCCGACAGAGTGGATTCCTTATCACGGCACACACGCTGCTAGTGTGCAGCGCGCTCGGCAGCTAAGTTTCGCTGCTCCGTCTTGGGCCGAACTGCTGCCGCTGCACGGACTATCTTCCGCGGACGATCTGGAACGGGAAAGCAATACCGCAATGCACAGGTTAGGAAATGGGTTCCGAAAATAGCAATCAAACTAAATTTGGAAGGACACAGTTTATGTCGCCCCCTTCACGTCGGTGGAAAAGCTCAATTCGCAGGCGAAGGTGAGCTGGATCGTACGGAATGTGGCCCAAGTAGACCCGAGCTGTAAAGCGGAAAGCCAACCCACTTCCGAAACCCAGGTTCCCACCCAGTTCTCACCCCACCTCAGCGCTTGCTGTCAGAGACGATTGTGCCTTTACACGCGTTCCACATAAATCTTTGATTTATCTTCGATCGGAACCCATAGGTCACACCGCGGCAATGCCGAGGCCTCATGACGCTTCCCATACGGCGACGGTTTTGAAAACGGAAATAAAAACATCCCGCCAACTGCCAACTGCCGCTGTTGCTTCGGCTCCACCACATTGGCCAGCATTGGCCACAATGACAACAACAACAACATCGAACCGACGATAAATCTTGAATGCAAGGAACAGCGCGACGCATCGACGAACAGAAGCAAAAAGAATGAAATAAAACAAACCATCCATTAAAATGATGGTAGGCTCTAACCACAACGGGACAGGTCCAGGACGACTACAACCGTCTTCGCCCATTTTCCGGGGGCTTTTATTGTGTGTGTGGTTGAAACCGTGAATGGGACCGGCGGAACAGCAACACCGTGCGCTCCAACGCACGGCGCCGCAAACAAATCCTTGGCGAACAAAGGACGCACAAAAACAAAACAAGTTATGCTCGGTGGGATCGATTTTTGGCTCTTAAAGACGGTGGCCCGGTGTGTTGCCTTGCATGCAGGTTGCTTTAGTGGGTATGGGAGTTTCGTTAAGTAGCACACATCTGGAGATTCTGATACTTGGAGGTTATGGTTTCCAAAGAAAGATATACCTGTAGATCATATTAAAAGACTAGACTAAACTAATGATAAGAAAACTATTTAAAGGTAACATCGTCTTCCACCGTTGGATCACTGCTCAGCTCAGCAAACGAGGTGACAATATCGTTACCGAGGACCCAAGCATCACGAACTCCCCCCAGTACAGACGCCATTGGCTCCCATGCAAAAAAAAACCCTAACTAACACTGAGACGTGCGTGTACGCACAATCGCTCCTCCGTTGAGTCAATATTGAATGTGCCCGGGCACCACCCCGAACCCTTCCTCGAAATACGCAGATTTTGTGAGCCGACGACGTAAAACATGCACACCTCAGCATATCGCGTGTAGCCCCACCGGCTGCCTCGGCTGCTCAGTAATCCGAGGAGACCAGAGGCAGGGAAAACCCCACCGGAGGCGTTCGGGCGCGTCTCATCTAAGCGAATGCAAATATTGAAAAATATGCCGATATTGAGAACCATCCAGCATCACCGGCGACGAGAGTCACCGTCAACTTGTGTGTGAAAACGAACAGCTGTCCCGCTCGCTTCGTGGCCGCGCGCGTGAGAAAGTGCGTGTCTTACGCGCGCGCACGAAGAAACCTGCGGTGGGTGTTGAGGATGATAGTGAACACGGATCGGGTGTGGGTAGGTAAACTGAGCGGAACACACAGGCACAGGCAGCCGGGCGCTGGCGCAAGTACCGGGCAAGGATTTTCGTGATGAAATAGTTGTTCAAATATTTGAGCCTTACGCTCCAAAACAATGGCTCGGGGAAAACGTTTGAGCCACAGCCTTGGTAAGGTGCGCACTCACGGTACAACGCACGGCGGAGAGGACACCAATGGGAACTGATGGTGGTTGTCGTTGTGTGCCAGGAGAGTCGAATAAATTCGAAGAGCCATCATTTGACGAATCATTTTGGGTGGCGACTCGTCTTTAGCTCTCTTTAGGAAGTTGATTCTTTTCCAAAGATTTTTCGGGAGTCAACTCTTAAACTCTTTTTTTATAATCGATTCGTTACTTGACTCTTTGGGAGTCAATTCATTATCCACTCTTCCTGACTCGTTTCAGAACCTTTATTTGGGTTTTCAATAAAATAGAGCTTTATTCGATAATTTTAAAGTTATTTTCAAGAATCGATTCTTCCTTGACAATTTTTTGGAATCACATTGGGAGTAAACTTTTTTTGGGTAGCGACCCAAATAGATCCCCCCCCATACCAAAATTGATACATCACTGGAAACCAAGTTCGGAAAATGTGATGAAAATACTTACCATCCATTCAATACCAATTAAAATTTGTCTTATGTTATTATTCCAATACCGATCAGCTTTTATCTAACTTTAAAAAAAACATTAAATTTCAATTTGAACTGCTTGACTGTCAAACGACTACCCAACTTCGGTTTCCAGTGATGTATCAATTTTGGTATGGGGGGGATCTATTTGGGTCGCTACCGTTTTTTGAGATTTTTTTACTAATCTCATGTATATAATTTGAAAGAATTGTGAAAAACAAAGCTAAGTCGACTCACACAACTCTAAATAGTACATGATGCAATCGTGTTCTTAGAGAATAATCGAAAAAGCCATTGCGTTGATATATCAAGTAAAATACTAATACGATGACGTCTAATTATAATTAATATTTAGCTACAATGTTCCAAAATGGGCTACAAGAGCAAACTGCGCTTTCTTAGCTCAACATTTTAATATGGACAAAATTGCCTGCCAACTTTAATACACATTGCGCAATCAATTAATCGTGAATTCAGCTATCGTTCCCCATCATTAACACCTCGTAAAAAGTGAAGCATTGTTCACAGTGGATTGCAGAATGCACAACTGCCATGCTAATTAGCAGCAGCGTGCATCCTCCTTCTGCGACGGATACTCCGTCAGCGGTGTCATTTCAACGAGGTTCCGCCCCGCCTTAATGATGGAAATTAGGCGGTCGTTCTAATGTGAACGCACAGTTCCGCCACCGAAAAAAAAAACACCGAACGAGCCCAGAGCTGCATAAAATTTACATTTCCTTTCCATTTTCGCGCTCGGGAAGCTCGATGCAATTGCTGCCGTCAACTTCCCTCGCTGGAAGCAACAACAATCGTTTGCGGCAGAGCCAAATGGATTAAATGTGTTTCTGTTTTGATTATGCGTATTTTTTATTATTATTTCACCCAATGCAAGGGCGCACTCGCTCCCGGGGTGTGTGGCTGTGTGTGAGTGGGACAAAAGGAAACGTGTGCGCGCGCTCACCCGCCCATGTGTTTGATTGAATTCAATAACACACACACAACGCACATTGAAGCTAAAGCATTTTTGTAACAAAAACAAAACAAAAAAAACACAACGACATACTTCCATTACCTTCTCCACCATTCGGTGAGGTAAAACAAAAACACTCGCACACACGAACTTTTCACCGTCAGCATATGCACACGTTTGCTTCCCCCGCACACTCTTCGCCACCCCTGAAACGTCAGCATTGCAACGGTTGCCCTCCCCCCCCCCCATTAATGCGACTGTCGAAATTTCGGTTAAATAGATTTGACCTACAAAAAAGGTGCCACAGAGGCGAAACCGAGAGGTTGTGATTTTTTTCGATGGTGGTAGTGCAACGGGGCACACGGGGAGGACGGGACGCGGTATTGGGAACATGACATCGTGAATGGCGTTCGCTGTACGGGAGCGAGCCCGGGGAAGGTGAACCCGCGATGGTTGCCACTTCCGCCGCATATGCTTATTTTGGCGGGTGGGTGGGGTGGTTAAAGCAGGGGGAGGGGGTGAAAAGTGCGTTTTCTATTTGCTGCGGAATGCACCTACTATTGACCTTTGTCTAGTCGCGGAGGTGCTTGAAGAAAGCACGCAACATACTATTTTACTCTAAGTTTAATGTAAGTAATTTTATTTAATATAATTATTTGTAGTTAACACATTGAAGAGGTATTAGATATCTTGTTTACGTTAAGGTTGTCTTTTAAGTCAGTGTTTTTGAGCCAATAATGCATATTGAACTGCGATTTATGGAAAATACTATAAAAAAGAAATACAAATTTGCTTCACCTCGATCACTTACTGGCTTTTGTCTTGAAAAAAAAACTTATGAGATTTTTGAATGCTTGTATTATTATAAAATTTCATAACATATTCAAATATACAAAACAAAACTATTCTATTTAGAACATATTATTCTAAATATAAGAGACTCAGAGTCAGGGCATTAAAAAGTCAATTTCCTCCTATTTGATTGAATCTTTTCGACAAAACTTTTTAATAAAAATTGATAAAACCTTCCGCACTCAGCAATAAACAGAATTATTGGTCACAAATACGTAATATTGCATTGCAATGGGAACAGCAGATGGATATAAATGGTCATCATACTATTTTATTTTATATTCTGTTTCAAAAAAGTGATCCAAGAGGAGGTTAATCATGCCGCAAATGAAGCCGTCCCCGTGCGAGGAGATGTGTGTCGCTCTTCTGCAGCGACACACACACATTCAAATTCAATGCTATTGCACTCGGCCTCCGCTATACCACCCGCTTACCCACGCTCCACGACGCACTTCCAAAAACCCAGCGTGAATGCGTTAATCAGCAATTAAAAATGCATGAACTTCACCATCGCCCCACAAAAAAAAACGACCGCAAACCTTCCCTCCCACCCCATTGACCAACGCACCTGTGCAGCGACGTTGCAGCGGCGCACATGAGAGCGTGCGCATCCGACTAGCAACTAGCCGCCTTTGTTTTGGAGCGCGGCATGGCACGCGGTTGCATTCGCGGTTCGTTCACTCTTCATTTCGGGTCACATTTTCGGCGTTTTGTTGCCGCGGCAACAATGCGTGCTGCGACTGGTATGGCCGGCGGTAGGAACCATTTGTGCATCGGCTGACAAAACCGGGCAGCGGATGTAACACCTGCCGGCCAGCCAGGAAGTGGCGTTGCCCAAAAGCAGTGCCACACAGAAAGCGAGCAATGGAGTGGCTGTTTTGTTCCCTGTGGAAAGAAATCACAAAGCCTGAATGTGTGTTGTTTTATTCTACTTGCTATTTAAACTGGTTTCATGAATGAACGCAACCAAAACGCATAAAACTCGCTACATCTCGATTATATCATTAAGAAATAGTTCATACGAGTTCGAGTATTGCAATTATTCTTTCAAATTTCTTTCACAAGTCTCAATTTGTTGTGCCTAATACAAAATAGGCCATGCTCTGCAAATCCCTTTTCCAATTAAACGATTGTTAACGTTTCAGTTTCGAGTTCCGCTCACTTTGCTTAATTAAACGCTCGGGATGAACGACATCGGCAGCATCCTTCCTGCTGTGTCTGACATTTTGACGGGTTTAAGACACCCGCAAAGGGTTAACCCAAAAGCAATTAGATCCCACAACTCATTGTGCACATTACTCGACATTCGGCCCGCCAATATGTATGCAACGATACTCCCGGCTCGCACAGAGAAGCCGAGAGATGCAGGAACACCCATATTAGCTTGTCAGCGCTATTCCGAAACCGAACAAAGGCTAAAACCTTTCATTCAATACACTTTTTCTTGCGCACCACATGCACGGTAGACAAAAAGTGACGTGCAAAGACTCCCTTCGCATGGAAACTCCTCCACGCAAGGCATAACCACATGAATAGGGCCAGCAGCGGCAAACCAACACAAAAAAGCCGATGAGCCACATCTGTGCACGGAACTGCAATTGACTGCAGAACGGGCCACACAGCACGGCATTGCAGCTAAGGGACGAAATGAGTCAAAACTCTTAGGGAGAAGAAAGAGAGCTCATTCCGGGGCAGAAGTTTCATTAATTCATGCAAGAAAGCACAGGGACTGGTGCCTGCAGGGATATGCATTACATATCGCATCCACTCTCGCCCGCGTACCGGAGGAAGACTGCAGTAAAAAGGCAGCATAATACCCTGCTGCCGCGCTCGACTCCATCTCCCTCTTTATGGCCTGCCACTCGCCCACCACGTTCTGGCGTTCTTATGCAACGCTCGTCGCCGTACATGCCTTTCTTACATGGTTGCATAAAATATATGTGTGCCTCCCTGCTTGCCGAGCATAAAGATGCGGAAGAACGGGGGCGCTCCATTTTATTTCCCTTCTGGCCACTACCATCAGGCACTATTTCCTCGCTCGTGATACGGAGAACTCCATTTTTGCCACTGCAGCAAGCGTGTTATCGGCAGCAGAAAAGAAGGGGTTCCAACGCAAAACCGGATACGCTTTCCTTTCGCTTCCCCGGGAGTGGTAACAGCAAGACGCATCCGCAGGATCACAATCGTACTGGGTTGGCCACTCCGTACGCACGGCGGCGGACGTTTGAGCATGCGTTTTTACATAAGCAGTTCCAGAGTGCTGCTGCTGCAGTGGTGGAAATTCCATTACCAAGAATCACCCCCACTGCCAAGCGCCTGCCTGCCGCAAATAGTAGTAAGGGGGGGGGTCCCGAAGCACTTTCGGTCCGGGTTGCATCATCCGACCGCATCGTACCGCATCGTCCGAAGCGAAGCCGGTGGTGCTGTGGTAGTGCCTGCATAAAATTAAGTGTCCCACCCACACACCCCACTTCCCCGGCGTGGCGTGTGATTATCCTGGCGTAGTGAAAGTGAAATCGTAAAACATTCACCCGCCCATCTCAACCCAAACCAGCCGCACCCCCTTTTGCTTCACCGGGGCTTGCGATTATGCGCAACTGCAAGTCCATGGTGCTGCTCGCTCGCGTTGCCCTTGTTACGGACGATTCCACCGTTTCCCGTTCCGGTGCACCACGACACACACACACAACACGTCACCGTCGGTCGCATGCACAGCGGTTCACTTTCACTTTCTTGTCGTGTGTGTGTGGGTTTGTGTTGGCTTTTTGCCGGCGCTTGCAGAAGACGGGCAGGAACGAAGAAGGAAGCTTCACTCCTCGCCCCACTTCCTTCAGGTCCTTTTGCCCGTCCGTGCAGTCTCGGCAGTCTTTACATGGGGCCAGGTATTGATTTTTCCCACCCACCGTACCGTTCCGGGCCGTCGGTACGGCCCTGCAAGCCGACCAGTGGATGGGTATTAATTTCCACAAGCACACGCTGGCTGCAACGCCGGCTGTACCGATTTTACGATGCCCCCCAAGACACCATCCACCCGAAAGGCCTGCAGTTTTATTGCCCCGTTTGCTTCGTACATCTCCTCGCATCTCGCAAAGAAAATGCGCTCGGTACAGCACAGCGGTGCACGGGGACGGTTGCGCCGACCACTCCTTTCTCGTCCTTTTCACTCCTCGGAAGGCCAAATTTCGGAAGCGGACGGCTTCGAACCTAAAATGAAGGGAAGATTGCGGCTGTAGTGAGTGACATATAAAAAGGGTTAAACGCATTTCCGAGCAGAAATGAGAAAATTACTACCTCTCCATCCCCTGCCCCTGCCAGCGTGCCCTGCGGCCCACACCCCGGGCGGGTTCGATATGCTGGAAAGTCGTTTTGAGAAGGATGAGGCGGCCTGCGCAGCGGTTTAACGATGGCCAGCGCACAGCAGTTATAACAAAGCGCCATAAAATGCGTGTTGCACTGCCGCACTACCACCATCACCATCAGCGCCGCCGGAGAAGCACTAAACGTTGTTTCATAAAACTGCATTTTATCGTCAGGTCCTTAAAAACATAAAATTTACACCCTCTTCACGCCGATATAGGGCGTTCCGGGATAGGTTTCACGAGGGGTTGAAATTCCTTGGGGAGAGCGCTGCTTTCGGGGGAGGGTGCTGTTTCGGACGGATGATACCGGGTGATGGATGGCATTCTTGTCGTGCGACTCTCAGGCGCAAGAAGCTCGATCCGGGGCAGCAACGTTGGATGAAAAATTATCTGCATCTTGCGCGACACTCGTCGAGCGGAAGTCGAGAGAGAGAGAAAGAGAGGGAGAAGATTACGTCGTTCCACACATAACGCACCGAAACGGAAGATTTATCTTTGAACTGGATTAACGTAAGGATGTCAACGAAATTTGCATCCAGCAAAACAAGCGGTATGGAGCCGCCTAGTAGCTCTCTTCGATTTTTGTTTGTATTTAGCATTTTGGTATAAGAAATGTAGGTGATTTTCTCACACAACGTCTCCTCCTTCTCCCGCATGAGCCAACGTGAACCACTTAGGAGAAGTTCACCACAATAAACACCCAATTTAGCGTTTAAACTCTGCTATCGACTAATCATCAACAGCTTCCGGTCGCGCTTCGTGGGTAGAGCAGGGGTCTCACCAACATCAGCTCAAGCCTCTGACCCGGAGGATCGTAAAACTAAATGCAAAAGCCTAGCCTTTCCGTTCAATCTACACGCACTGTTCGCATTCCACACTACGCACGCCGGAAATCGCAACACAAGACGCGAGATACATTGCAATAAAAATTGAAACAAAAATCGAAAAAAGCAATAACCATAATCAATACCACCAAACATAAAAACCCCACGCACCCGAACGCACGCAGCACTAATGAGGCGATGATGACGGAGGGGGCTTCTTGTGTATCGTTTCGATTTCAAACTTTTACGCACAAAAACAAGGGGAACGAGCAAAATGGTGCTGCGTTTATTGCAGCAAAGCAACAACACAGAAACGGAAAAACAGCCACCATTTTGAGAAAAGCAGTGTCTCAAGCGGGATGTGGGACAAATGGAAATGAGAAATATATTGCGCATTAGAGGACCTCTGTTGGCTTCAAAAGTGAAAAAACCAAAGAAAATTTGGTAATGCAATGTGAAAATTGTGAGTACATAGAATAGGTTGCAGTTACATAACCCACCAAAAGATGGCGCTACGCAATCCAGGTTGTTGGGAGACATTTCTTCCAAGAATAGTTTGGAGATGTTTATCGAACATTTGTTTTAACTAAGGTAGGTGAGTTTTAAGTGAGATTTTTTTTATCGAAAATTGTTCCTAAATAGAATTCGTCCAAGAAATATATTCAAAAGGGATTTTATAATTCGTCCAAACAGTGCGAACAGCGTCCCGTTTGGAGTGCGAGACACTGTATGTAGTCCGTGAGTAAAATAGATCCGATAATTTGTTTATTGCAAAGGGTTATAAATGCTATAAGACCAATGGTTTACGAAAGAATCGAAAAAGAAGATGAAATTGCACATGCTTATGCTATCAACTGCTACGCACGACTGCTGCAATTGACTGCCATTTCTGCCGATAGAGGCTCTCACATTTTACGACCTTCTCTTTCTTCAGGAATTGATTTGCAGGCGCTTTAAACATTGAGTAAAGTTTTAGAACAAAACAAACGCTATAGGCGATTTTGTACAGGGATAGTCGCTTCGCTTTACTACGAAGCCACACAACGTTTACATCTGCTATCAGAGCATCTAGCCGCTTCTTGTCAAAGTCCAACGCAAAGCTAGGGGGAAAAAAGCCGCAAAAGGCAAAAAAAAAAGCGTGCCTAAAAATGGCCATTAATATTTATACGCACATTTCCAATTATAAAACATCCCGTTGCGTTGCGCTGGGGGGAGCAAAAGAGAGGCTTCGTCTATTTTTTGCGATCTTCACCGGGCCCACAAATGTGCCAGCAGCAAGAAGATATGAATGAGAGGAAGAAAAGCTTCGCTAAAACAACAAAAAAAACTCCTCACAACACCCTAATGTGCACGCACAAGCTCATAAAAAGCTAGACGATCCGGTCCCATCGCGATTGACCCACCTTGGGGATCGGTCGCTCGATCGCAGAAAAGAACATCACCGGCACAGGATGCTAAAATGCGTAAATCAATACATAAACCATCAGCTGCGAACAAAATTTGCAACTTTTAACAACCTAACGCAAAAAAGCACACTCACACAGACACAGTCAGCGATCGCAAACCTAGGCGACTTTCGATTTATATTGATCTTGTGCCGCTCACCCTACTCTTTTCCGGCGGTGCTTGGCTCTTTCCCCCTTTCGCGTCTGTTGCTACGCACGATCGCGCGAAGGCCCGGTCCGAGCCGAAATAGACGCACAATAGACGCGCACAATTCTCGCTTCTTCTCCTCCTTTTCTCGGCGTCCATCCATCGGCAGCGGCATGGCCAAAAATCGCACAAAGCTGCAGCGCGCACCCGGCTTGTGGCGGCACGGTGCGTAACGCACCTGGTGCGTAAGTTTTCCGGCCTTGACACCACTTTTTTTATCGTTAGTTAATGGCGCAAAATTCCACCCAAGAGCTTCGGTGGCGGAGCACGCAGCAACCGTGAAGATTGGTCGCGCGCCGCCAATCCGCGGGCGAATTCCGTTGGACAATCTCTTTCGCACTGATTTCGCCGACGTGCCCATGATGCGTCAAGGTGGAAAGGGTATCAAATAGATGCACTTTTCTAATCGTTAATCGAGAGAGAAAGAAACAAATATTTCACCTCCAAATTAACTGGACCAAGGTGATGGAAAAGTGCCAAATTAATGCGACGAAATAGGCAGCGCGCCACATAAGCAACATTTTTATGTCGGTTTCGTTCCACAAAATGCAGCATTTGTTTTACAATCGATCGTATCTCCGCTACCTTCATATAGTGGCGCCATCTCTTGATGGGAAACGTAACTATTTCCTTTTGTTTATTATATTTTTACGCTCTAGAATCGATGTAATTATAATTTAAACCGTTTTTAGGGTTGATACGAACAAATTATAAAACGAACCATCTATAATCAGCCCCATAGATAATTAGTGTTAGCTAGAAACTTGAAAAGGATTATGAGTGTTATGCAAAAACATTGTCTAAAACGCTTCAAATGAAAAAAACACATTTTTTTCGCATTGGGAAGCATAGAAATAAAACATCCTAATTAAAACTGCACCTTGAGTGCACACGCACGCGCTAGTGCGTGCCGCAAATGTTAACCAACCATCCAGGTTCAACCGTTCTTCAAACGGAACTTTGAAACTGGAAGAAGCTGCGGTAGAAACGCAAAAAAACTCCCTCGCTCTATCCCGTGTACGCAGCGTTTATTATTTCACACTCATCGTTTTCTTGCGCGCAACCAAACACAACAGCAACCCGTCGTTTTTGCTTCGATTAGACACATCAAAGCCACGGTGAAAAACTCACGTCCGCCGAGGTAATTGCATTCAAAACCAACCCACCCCGCAAGCTTTCATGTACGCATCATGTGCAGACGAACCATACAAAAAGAGCCACGCTGAACCACATGCGCCAACACACGCTGGTGCTGCTGCACCATCATCCTGTGGCACAGGCAGGGCAAACAAAGCAACAAAAAACAGCAGACGCACGCAATAAGACGCACGACTCCGCCCGGTGGTGGTGGTTGCAGTTTTGTACCGCTGGCTGAAGAAAACACAAAAAGCTTACCACAAAAATGGCACAGCGCAATGGAGCTGCTGCTCCATGGGGGGACCAACCAAGAGAGAAAAAAAAACAAACAAAACGACATAATAAAATAGGACGTTTGGAGTCGCGTACGAAACGCATAAACGCACAGATAGACAAACAAAGCAATAACAAAAAAAACCGTAACCGAAACGATCGGCCCGTCCCCGTGCTGCTGCTGCTGCTGCTGATGTGGAGCATTTTCTTGCGGTGCTCGTGCGAGATGGCGAACTTTCGAAAGACGCACAAAACGCGCCCATTACGGGGGCAGGGAGCTTTCTTTTTGAGCCGCTCAAAGACCGCTTTTGTCAGAACAAAAGACCGAAAGACCAGAAAAGACACTGGCCGTGGTAGAATGCACCCACTCAAACCGGAATGCGTAATGACTCTTGACGGACACAAGCCACATACACAATGCAGGCCGCCGATGACAACAAGCCAAACCACAATTGAGGCAGCGTACGCAACATTTCTTCAAAAAACGTACTACACGGAGAACAATATCCCGGAGCAAGGATCCGGAACGCTGGGAGGCTGCAGGTATCATGCGCTTCCCATTCTTCACTGGGAGTAGGTTGGACATCAACAACAAAAAAAAACACGATAAGTACGCTCCCACCGGAAGCCAAATTCTGCGTAAGGCCTAGTCGGCTAGCGAACCATCGTCCTAGAACATTCGAAACGCCCCGTGTGCGAGCCTTTGACAAAATAGGCTATCCTGTGGGGGGGGGAGTGTTGGGTTTGCGTTGCGAGACGACGGGGTGCCCAAACTCTCGCAACGCAACCACTCGCAACCATCCAGAAACGCAACCAGCATGGCGGCGACGGCACGGAACCATGAATCCTACTAGCCCTGCCCGAAAATCTACCAAAAACCCACCTTCTCTACTTCTGCCGCTGCTGCTCCTGCTGCAAACAGTGGTAGTGGTGCTTTGGTGCGTCATTTTATCGGTTCATGCGCATTTCAAACGCATTCGCAATGGTGCGAGAGTGCGTTTCCCATCCCCCGGGGGCATCAGCCCGTCCCCCTGCCTCCCCCCCCATAAGCTGGCCGTGCAACCCGGTTTTTTGCCAACGAGACAAATCCTTCCCGGA
>KZ073086.1:53549-77443 GCA_002091845.1 Anopheles cracens
ACAAGTTAACTATTATTTGAATTTTTATTAGGAATCAATTCTGATTCAAAATTTAGTTGATCATCTTCAAAAACTTTCGCTGTCTGTGTGTATGAAAAAAAAATCAAATTAAAATATGTTTAAGTCTATTTTTTCAGACTGTTTTAAGTCGAGATTAGAATATTCAGTTGGATTGTTCAACATTTCTAATCTTGGGTTGAAGGTTAAATTCTTGGCTTGTTCTTAAAGTTGATTTTCTTCTCTAAACTTTTTTTTATTATATTTCTTTTGAAACGTTTCTCCAATTATGTTTTTTATTTTTTTTTTTCAACACACTGATGGAGTAAAATATGTCGATGTTATTACTTTTAAATTGAATATTTAAATTATTTATAAAAAAATCGATTTCTCTTCAAGTGCCTCATCCTAATAAAAATCGTAAATTGACCTTTTGACCTTCTGCTTTCCCACCGTGCAACGAGGTGAAAACTTCCCCGTCTAAAAGCCCACCCTAAAAGAAGGAGAGAATGTTTATGGAGGTATAATTTCACCATCCCGTGCATCCGAGTGCGGTACACGATCTTGATTGATGGCAATTCACTCGGTTCACCCGCTTGCTTTCATCGGCTCCGGGGGCGCTGTGCAGTGATGCACTTGCTGCACCTGGGTGATGCGCCCCACACGTGTCCGTCGAGTGTGTTTTGGACCAAAACTGACCGATTTGTTCCGTTTTGTCGGGCATCTTTACGATTATGGAGCTGCTGAAAGGGTTCATTTAAGGTGCCATAAATGCCCGATTGACTCGCTTGATTGTTTTGTTTTGTAGAAAGGTTTCACAAACGCATTTCGTACGTTTCGAACTAGGGCTACCTCTACGTTCGTTTGATCAAGATCGTCTCAAGCGCTAGAAACACCGTCACAACGGGTTAAATTAACCTCCCGGAGCAAGCCACGGGATAATTTTCAAACTAAACTGTAAATCTCCCACTAACTACCTTCTTCGCACACGAACGGCTGCGAGGAAAAAATGTCTTGACAACCTTATCTACGATCTGTCCGAAATAGTCAACAAAACGCGTAACGCGTAATTGAAACGTCAGCGCATTAAGATGCACCGCGGGCAGCCCGGGGGTGGCATGAAAAATATTCCAAAAATGCCTCCCCCCAATCTTAGCCACAACATCGACACCGCAGTCATAACTCGTGGTGAAGGCCGTTTTTTTTTTTTTAGTTGTAAACGCTCCAAAACGCTCCTCATTTCGGGACGGAATTGTAACGAGTGAAACCAACGCACCAACACACCATTCCGGAGCGTTTTCGAAGGATTTCGAGATTCCGCGGGCTTTAGCTGTGTTTTTGTTTCTCTTCTCGCATCTTGAGCATACGAGCGTGCGTGTGTGTGTGTGTGTGCGGGTTTTTTTTCGTTCCACGTTCCTTCGCTTCCAAATAACTACCCTGTACGCTCTATCTTCCCCGCTGGATCTCCATTTCCATTTCCATTTCGGTTGGTACTGTCGCTGGCTCGGCCGCGTGAAGAACGCGCGCGGACTGCATCCCATGCTGCGCTTCGGGTTCTTCGGCTGGCCCGGTTTGAAGTGGCCCAAAATTACATATAAAATTATAATACAAAAAGAAATATACAAAAAGAATAAAGAATAAATACAAAAAGAAAATGTAAATATTTTTTCTCACAACCAAGTATTTCTCGATAAAAGCTACCAATAAAACTAGAGAAAGGAAAAAAAACTATTGAAAAAACTATCCGAAAGTGTGAAATCTTCGACATCGATAAATAGAATAGAATGTTTTATAGGGTTAACATAAAATTATAAAAGAAATAAGTAAAGTCAAGGTTTCTCTTTTTAAAAAGCAGAGTCCCAGAATATCAACTAAATAAAATTAAAACTCTCTCACGTTCGTTGAGCTGCTCATAACCAACGCAGCTGTATTATTAAAAATGGTATGATAAATAGTGTGAATGGCATAAAATTTCGACTTAACGCTTCGTTGCAATCATTTCCTTCAGCGGGAAATTATTTGTATTCACTGCATCAAATGCTCTCATCTCACTGTCCTCATTTATGCTCATTTTCATACCGCATAATTACTTGTTTTCTTTGAAAAGTATCTTTCTAATCACTCCCTTCCTCATCTCGTTTTCACCGCGTCGATTTCCGGTGCCCTTCCTATACGAAATTCTAAAACAAAATTCAACCCGATCGCGTGAGGGTGTTAGAGCGAGCGAGTGCATCACTCAACGAACGTCCATCACTCGTACACGCTTCATGCAATTGCAAATGCAAGCATTTTACATAAATTTTCACCCACCAGCGTTGCGTCCAAGATCCAGCGAGAGAAAGTACTGACAGCGCAATTTTCAAAGCATGCGTTCCTTGTTTTTTTTCCTTCGCCTTCGCGGTCGGTCGCGCGACAAACGATGCAATCCCGGACGCGGGCGAACGCATCTTTTTTTTACTCCGTGGCGCCCACCGCGGGAAGAACGCAACACACAAAAAACGCACCGAACGCTACGAGCGCGGAACGAGATGACAAACGTGTGTGTGCGCGCGACCGCGCGCGCACGCGGCTCTCTTCGGTGGCGTTTGTTTGGAACAAAACAAACGATAAAATAGCCTGCGGAGAAGGTGACTTGAAACGGGGACGGCGCACCGACCCGGTGGGGGCTGCGAGGAATTGAAAGAAAATGACCAAAACTCTCAACTCTCTCTCTCTCTCTCACACACACTTAGGACTCGGTTGGATTAGGACGTGGAAGAAACCGCCCAATTATGCGTCCGCCGCTGGCCACTGGGACAAAGACGACCGTGCGTGCATGCGTGCGTGGCTGTTGCACCACCCCAGCGTGACACCCGGACGAAAGGAGAAAGAGTGCACGGAGCATAACGAAACGCATCACCGTCACCAGCGCCAGGCGCAGCGAGACGAACGGTTGCGGTCGGTTGAATGATGGTGGCCAGCGTTTTTTTTTTTTGTCCGGTAGGCCATCAGGTGGGAAAAAACGGGAATTTCGGGGCGAAAAGATTTGACCCGACATGCATTACGAGGGCCGCAATAGCTTCGTTTGAATACGGAAAGACGCGGCTTAATCAGATTCATTAGAGAAGTTAGGCTCGAGTTCCTCCCCCAGCTGGAGATGGCGATCGAGAGATGCATATTTACCGGAGGACTTGCGGTGACTTGCGAATAAGGTTGAGGACGGTTCGTGTGCATACCTGAAACGAAGAAATTAAAAGTTTTCGATTAGCATTTGTTGTGTGGAAAACAAGATCGGATGGATAAAACATATTGGAATATGCATTAGAAAATTATATATTAGCATTATTTGTATTTATTTACTGTTTTACGTACAGAAACGAATACGCTATGAAAACTTTTCTTATTTTATTATCAAATATGTTCAAATTGATCGTGAGGTTCTGCATAGTCGGCTTATGAGCTTATCAAGAGCTTTCTCTATCTATTTTCTAAATATCTCTGGCTAGTTTATAAACAGGAAGAATTAAATACACATTAGAAAAGATATTATTTCCAAAAATTTAGCAAGTGCAAATGGATGAGAAAGAATTTAAAGAGATATAAAAACAGAAGAAAAGAAGAGAAATTCATAAAAAAATAGTTCATTTATTAATTAAAAAAAGAGTGATAACCAATCTCTGGATAGTCGATGTCTCACCGTTTAGTTATTACAAGTTGGCTCAATTGATAAGCTCTTGAGAATAGCAACTAATCTATCACCAAATGTAGTACTAAACATCAAAAATGTTGCCATAACGTATGCGTTAAAAAAAGCGGCAAAATGCTTCGATTTTTCATGAGATTATCCTGCCACCCAGTGGTCGGTTTTTCATTCAGTGGTATACTTGTCCAATGTATACTTGATGACAACATACTGTCAAAATTTGGCGCCTCTATCACTTCATTTACATTAGCTATGGTCAAAACATCGAAAGAACTCCATTCTGTGATTTGCTCGAACCGCCTGCTCAATCCGAACCTAATAAAGTTCGAGCCATTGTGACACACTTTGTATTGGCCGGATACTATTGGGCAATTTTTATAATACTCAGGAACTTCTGGAGGAGATAAAATCTATCGAAAGGAAACGTGGTACTGACCATAATAAGTTCCCGAGGAAGGTGTTCCTGCGACTCAAAATCAGCGAAAAGGAGATGTCACGTCCCTCTTCTTTTCATCGTCGCTGGCATTGACCGGTGAGATTCATAGTAAGAAGTGCCTTCTAGAAGTTAATTACTTCATAAAAAAATAGCGATTGATGTTTTGGCTACGTCTAGCTTGGGCCACT
Source organism: Anopheles cracens (assembly GCA_002091845.1). NCBI lineage: Eukaryota > Metazoa > Arthropoda > Insecta > Diptera > Culicidae > Anopheles > Anopheles cracens. The sequence continues at coordinate 57,853 of KZ073086.1, forward strand.
CCTCGAAGAAAGCGCTGGAAGAAATGGAGTAGTTGGGCATTCCGGTGGCGCTCAACCATGCTAACCCTCCTAACGTGGCCCAGCTCTGTCCGATCGAGATTTTTTGGACACATTTGACGAGGAGAATATATTCAAATAATTTCGTGGCCAAAACCGGGGATGAATTGATGAAAATGGCGACCTAGGAACTGAAGATAATGCCAACATTTTTTTTTTGGACACCTATGGCCAAAGTCCCGGCCAAGTGCCGCCAGGTGGCCCGGAACGGAGTGGACATATTTTTGTACAATAATAAACATAATATAGAAACAAATGTAATTTGGTTTGATAAAGTATCTTTGGCCGTTTATTTTTACCAGTCGTTTGAAAAAAGTCGCTTTTATTTAATGCATATAATAACGTAGCATAATCATTCCCGGGGCCCGTTAAATATGCCTATCAAAGGCAAGCGCCGCAGTTAGTGCAAGCCCTACATTACGGGTGCAAACAAATAGCGATACCGTTGTGCCGGACTCGGCGGAGCACTTTTTAAAAAGCCTCACCACGCACACAGTGCCGGGGAAGTTGCTTGCGCTGGTACTCCTTTTAAAATTGTGTTTGGAAGGGTGTGAAAGGGTGGGAGAGCGAGAGAGTGAGCGGTAGCACACTTAGTATTACACAATGCACCACCGAAAAAAAAAAGCAAAACCGATCGATCGAGCCTCTATTGCTGCACTTTGATTGATGCCGATCATTACGCTGCATGCGGCTGCCCTAACCCTTGCTGCGTGCGTTTGCTTTCTTTCCCTTTCGCTCGCACGTACGCCACCGCAAACCGCCACCGATCGATCTCGCTTTCGCGCGGTGAAGGTTTTTTTTTGTGCGTTGCAGCTTCTCAGCGATCAATATTATTTCGTCTTGTACGAAACAGAAGAAAACCAATGCGAGCTATGCGCGATGGCTGCAGAGGTGCATTTTTGAGGTTGAAATCTATTTTTTTTTGTTCGCTGGTGGCTGTTGCGCCCCATACCATCTTCTCTTTCTTTCTGGCGCCTTCCTCTGGTGCGCCAACTAACTGAAGTCCCTTTGCGCACTTTAATCCACCCGAAAGCTCGAAGCGTATGTAATAGATAGGCTCCCCACAAGAAAAAGTAATTGCCACCGTGCCCGCCATGCGTGCTGGGGCTATTTTTTTGTTGCTGTTGCGTGCTGTCTCTCTCAACCGCAGCAGCCGATTTGATCCACGTGGGAAAGAACGGAGGGACCGTTCCAAGCTGCACTGGGTGCTCTCGCGGCCTCGGGTTGGTAAAAGCATATTTTAATGGCTGCATGAATTGGGTTTTAGGTTCGTATGCATATCAAAGCGTGGTGAATGAGTGAAGCAGAAGTCTCTCTCTCGCTCTCTCCATCGTTGAGAAAACGCATACCCAGCGTACTGCAAGCTGCACAGCGTTTCAACGAGCCTCGATACGAGCGCGTTATAGAGGTTTAGAGGCTGATTCTAGTACCGAATTCACGCTGGCTTAGTTTCATTTTCCCCGCTGTAAGATGCAACGATTGGCCACGGTTTCATGTATCGTTCTCCGATTCGTTTTCCTTCCAGCGCGCGCAACGACACGCTTAAATGTTCGTCTTCTTTTCCGTTCGGTCACGGTGTATGTGTGTCTGTGCATCCGTGCAATGCTATGCTGCTTTGCAGCGGATGACAAAATATTGTCTTATTAAGCTTCCCGAGATTGTTTACACGGCACTAACACGGAACTAACCTGGAACGAAACTATCCCCTTGCGCGTAACGGATTTCTGGTAAAAAATACTATCCGGAGCGTTAAATACGAGAAAGAGAGAAAAGGTGCAGAAAACAAGCGACGAACCCGGTTTTGTGTTTAATTCGAGCAAGCGGTTTTATTTTTGCTTTTAAAGTACTGTTTTGCTTTGTAATCAGAATGTGATAAGAACCTCCAAGAATGTAATACTGTAGGCCTAGAAGCGATATAAATAAAACATTATTTCTATTTTGACAATATTTGTTATTTTAGTCTCTATTTGTTGAATAAAAACACAAATAATGTGAATCGTTCAATAAAACATTATCTAAATATTAAATAAAGATAATAAACGTTATCTAAATATGTACAGAATACAAAACAATTGATAATATTTAGGCATACTAACATAAATGAAAGATTACAAAAATCAAGAAAACTTTCTGGCAAACAACACAATGACAAGAAGCAAGATTAGTAAAACAAAAAAAATAAGAACAACGAGAGCCCAGAAAAACAAACAATAGAAACATAATTGAAGCTTAATTAAAAATAGAAATATAAAAAACTAAAAATAAATAAATCGAACAAATAGTATGTTTACGCACCAAAAAAACACTATCTAAAATGTGCACGAAAAGTTACAAATCATTTTTGAACAAAACAAAACACAGCCCACTCCTATCAGCACCCATCTATTAAAGCGCTTTCGCTGCCTCATGCTCCGTCTGATAAAACGAACAGACACAGCGCGCCTAAAACGAACAAAAAGAACAACAACAACAAAAAACATCTCGTAAAATTCTCAATCCTATGCTCCCGTGCGCGGCAAACAAATACGGTAATGAATCAATTCCGCGTATCTTGATTGCAATATAATAATCCCCGGGTACCAACGGCCGTCCAACGCAACGCAGCGCAGCGCCGGAGTTTTCCATCCCGAAGCCGGTGAACGGCTGAAAACGCCACCACGCCGAAACACGAGCCAACCCCCCCTCCCCCGCTCCCTTTCCCACCCGTCACCGTTGCGGGACGAGTATCGCCAAAAATTATTTTCGATTTTCCCAAACCACCCCCAACGCTCATGGTCCGTAATCCGATCGGTTTGTTGCCGGGTTTGTTGTTTTGTTTGTTGTTGTCGTTACCAATAATTCTCTCTCTCTCTCTCTCTCTCTCTACTCCTTTCGGTGGCAGCGGGTCGATATGATAGGAAAAATAGCCAACTGAGTGGAGCGAGGAGTGCGCTCGCACTTTTTGGCGGTTTCGGCAAGCAGCAGACAGTGTGCAAAACCGAGCCCCGGGAGGGACGAAGGAAAACAGCGAACGTAGAAGGGCATAATTCTCGTCGGCGCTCTGTTGTTTTGCCTACGCAATGTGGACCTGCTTGTTCTGCGCCGTCTCGTTCTCTCCAAGGGCGAATCCAGCCTATTCCTGTACCCCTTTACGAAACCTCCATTCGAGTATCGAAAACAAAGAAAAAGCGCATAAAACAACCACAACTCACTCACTCGTCTATCTCATTTCCTAATCACGGGAAGCGCTTCGACCAAACAACAACGTCGGCGCTGCACTGAATGCGACTCCCCAAGCTCAGCGGTACGTTCGTTTGCTGCAAAAACAAAAAATGGCCCTAAATTCGCTTCCCGTACGTACATGCGTGTGCCGTTGACAAAAATGGCGATGCTCGGCAAGCAGTGTTTAGCTGTGTTCGTCAAAACAACACAATCATAACTCGATTGGCACTACTCGGCCAAAGCGAAGATTGGAAACTACTAGACTGGATAGAAATATAAAAAACTAAAAATAAATAAATCGAACAAATAGTATGTTTACGCACCAAAAAAACACTATCTAAAATGTGCACGAAAAGTTACAAATCATTTTTGAACAAAACAAAACACAGCCCACTCCTATCAGCGCCCATCTATTAGAGCGCTTTCGCTGCCTCATGCTCCGTCTGATAAAACGAACAGACACAGCGCGCCTAAAACGAACAAAACGAACAGCAAAAAAACATCTCGTAAAATTCTCAATCCTATGCTCCCGTGCGCGGCAAACAAATACGGTAATGAATCAATTCCGCGTATCTTGATTGCAATATAATAATCCCCGGGTACCAACGGCCGTCCAACGCAACGCAGCGCAGCGCCGGAGTTTTCCATCCCGAAGCCGGTGAACGGCTGAAAACGCCACCACGCCGAAACACGAGCCAACCCCCCCTCCACCGCTCCCTTTCCCACCCGTCACCGTTGCGGGACGAGTATCGCCAAAAATTATTTTCGATTTTCCCAAACCACCCCCAACGCTCATGGTCCGTAATCCGATCGGTTTGTTGCCGGGTTTGTTGTTTTGTTTGTTGTTGTCGTTACCAATAATTCTCTCTCTCTCTCTCTCTACTCCTTTCGGTGGCAGCGGGTCGATATGATAGGAAAAATAGCCAACTGAGTGGAGCGAGGAGTGCGCTCGCACTTTTTGGCGGTTTCGGCAAGCAGCAGACAGTGTGCAAAACCGAGCCCCGGGAGGGACGAAGGAAAACAGCGAACGTAGAAGGGCATAATTCTCGTCGGCGCTCTGTTGTTTTGCCTACGCAATGTGGGCCTGCTTGTTCCGCGCGGTCTCGTTCTCTCCAAGGGCTCCATTCGAGTATCGAAAACAAAGAAAAAGCGCATAAAACAACCACAACTCACTCACTCGTCTATCTCATTTCCTAATCACGGGAAGCGCTTCGACCAAACAACAACGTCGGCGCTGCACTGAATGCGACTCCCCAAGCTCAGCGGTACGTTCGTTTGCTGCAAAAACAAAAAATGGCCCTAAATTCGCTTCCCGTACGTACATGCGTGTGCCGTTGACAAAAATGGCGATGCTCGGCAAGCAGTGTTTAGCTGTGTTCGTCAAAACAACACAATCATAACTCGATTGGCACTACTCGGCCAAAGCGAAGATTGGAAACTACTAGACTGGAACGAAAATAGATAGATATTGCTGTTATCAGTGCAGTCGTGTGCATTTCCACTTGGGGGGGAGCCATTTTCTCGAACTCGTACGTACACATTACAGCATGAGTAATGCGTCTGCTATCTATGTGACGATTGTTCTATTATCACGCGTCACCGTGTAGATTAGCAAATTCCGAATTCGCAACGGTTGGCGCCAGTGGGCCAGGTGGCTGGCGTGGTTTCTTATCTTATACTTGCAGGAATGTCGTACCATTCCTTCCATTTGGAATTAAAAAAGACGATGCAATCATGTGCGCGTTGGGCTTTTCTTGATGAAGTTGCATTTATTGCATCTTCCGAATGGTAACAAAACTGTTTCTCGGCTGTTTTTGATATATTGAAACCCCCTCAAATTCGGTTCCAGCTTCCGGTGACACAAAACACACTCGCACACTCAACACAGCTTCGCAAGTAATTGCGGTTCTCGTTTGCTTCAATTGAACCTCACTAAACAACCAAAACGAACACAGCTTCGCAAGTAATTGCGGTTCTCGTTTGCTTCAATTGAACCTCACTAAACAACCAAAACGGCGTGGCCATCATCAAATTTTGCCACTCGATCGAAAACGCCCCGGGAATGCACACGATTGCATAATGTTTGTTTATCGGCACACAAACACACACACTCACGCACACACGCAAGCGAGCGAACGCTCACCGGTCCATCCGTCCTACTTTTTGGCCGCAAGGTTTCGTATCAAATTTCAAGCTGAATTGAATTATCGACCTTCCCCCCCACACTCAATGGCAACAACAACAAAACGCATTTGTGTGCATCGGGTGCAGTTTACCACGACAACGACGCCCCAAACGGCTGACCGCTGCCGAGCGAACGACCACAAGCGCAGAATCCGCACGGCGCGTTTTCCGCTTCGGAAAGCGAATCGTTGAACACCATTGCACGGCCGGTGAAGGTTACGCGGTGCGGTTGGGGTGGGTTCTCGTCCCGGAGCGGATGTTTCGTGCGGTTTCACTCACAAACAACGCCCGGCATCGCGTGCGATTTGTGTCGCGCGCGGTGGTGATTTGGAGTTTTTGTCGCCGATGGGTTCATGCAAATTTTCGACATTTTTCGATTTAGTTTGAGCACGAGGTTTATTTTAAGGGTTTATCCATATTATTTTGTATATATTATGCTCTGAAAATGTCTGCTAATGAGAAGAAGTTTGATTGGATAAACGTTAAAAACTGCACATTTGTTTTAGTTAATATTCCCATCAGAAGATGGCGCCACTCAATTCAGGTTTGAGTTATACTTAAGGATGCTCTGATGTTTTTTTTGTGATGCTTATGATTGTACTATTTATAACAATATTTTTACTTTTTCTCTGAATTTCAATGTTACAACCCTTTCTCATTCTTTCATAAATAACAGTAGATATTTTGAAAAATATTATTAAGAGCATTGTAATTACAAGAATTTTTCATTTAGAAATCCTATTATTTTCCACATTAAATATCAGGTTGCAACGCTTACTAAGATTAAAGTTAAATAGAAAAAAAAACAATAACCACCCTTCTCCATATCAAATCAGTAGCAATCTCGCTCATACCTTCCACGAAAGTGTAGCAAACAAAACAAAATCCACCCAATTCACCTCAAACGCGAAGGAAAAACAAATTCAGCTGTGGAGAGAGAGAGAGTGAGAGAGAAAGACCCCTTTCCGCGCCGTGGTAACGCCGCGTATGCAGTGGAGTGTACCGTTTGCTTGCAAAATCGTCACATTCAAGGTCATATTTTCATCCTTCTGCCAGCACCTCAGAAACCCCCTCCCCCCCCCCCTTGAATTACGTATCCCCGTCCTCCTCACATCCAATCGCGTGAGTCGCCTTTTCTCTCGACAGCTTTCTTTTGCACTCTGCTCACTGCCACGGTGGAAACAAACAAACACACACACACACAACACATAAACGAGACGATGTGGATGTACGGGTGTATGCGAAACCACCCGAAGCGAGAGCCCGTTGCACCGAATCTCACGCGCGTAAGATGCCCGAAAACACCGGCGAGGAAATGGGCCCGGCAAAGAAAAAAAAAAGTGTAGCAAACAAAACAAAATCCACCCAATTCACCTCAAACGCGAAGGAAAAACAAATTCAGCTGTGGAGAGAGAGAGAGTGAGAGAGAAAGACCCCTTTCCGCGCCGTGGTAACGCCGCGTATGCAGTGGAGTGTACCGTTTGCTTGCAAAATCGTCACATTCAAGGTCATATTTTCATCCTTCTGCCAGCACCTCAGAAACCCCCCCCCCCCCCCCCCTTGAATTACGTATCCCCGTCCTCCTCACATCCAATCGCGTGAGTCGCCTTTTCTCTCGACAGCTTTCTTTTGCACTCTGCTCACTGCCACGGTGGAAACAAACAAACACACACACACACAACACATAAACGAGACGATGTGGATGTACGGGTGTATGCGAAACCACCCGAAGCGAGAGCCCGTTGCACCGAATCTCACGCGCGTAAGATGCCCGAAAACACCGGCGAGGAAATGGGCCCGGCAAAGAAAAAAAAAAAACCTAACCTCACCTTTATTCGCGGTTCACGCTCATCTTGTGCGACCTGCGGCGGATTCAGCGGGCCCTATCCCACCGCGCGGCGTACGGTTGTTAATGTGTCCTCTCACAGGAGTATGTGTGTGCGCGCGCGCGTGTGTCGTTTACCGGTAATCCATCTCGCTCTTATTACCTTCCGGCCCCGAAAGCCCCAAAAACGCACCGCTTTTTATTTACTACTTTGGACCATTTTGGTGCCGGTGCTGTGTTTTCTTCTTCTTTTGCACCGTTTTTTGCGATCACCCACCCATCCTCGCCGCACGAGAAATCGCGCGATAAAGCCCGAAACGTGCGACTCAATGGCGAGTTTTTGTCGCCGATGGGTTCATGCAAATTTTCGACATTTTTCGATTTAGTTTGAGCACGAGGTTTATTTTAAGGGTTTATCCATATTATTTTGTATATATTATGCTCTGAAAATGTCTGCTAATGAGAAGAAGTTTGATTGGATAAACGTTAAAAACTGCACATTTGTTTTAGTTAATATTCCCATCAGAAGATGGCGCCACTCAATTCAGGTTTGAGTTATACTTAAGGATGCTCTGATGTTTTTTTTGTGATGCTTATGATTGTACTATTTATAACAATATTTTTACTTTTTCTCTGAATTTCAATGTTACAACCCTTTCTCATTCTTTCATAAATAACAGTAGATATTTTGAAAAATATTATTAAGAGCATTGTAATTACAAGAATTTTTCATTTAGAAATCCTATTATTTTCCACATTAAATATCAGGTTGCAACGCTTACTAAGATTAAAGTTAAATAGAAAAAAAAACAATAACCACCCTTCTCCATATCAAATCAGTAGCAATCTCGCTCATACCTTCCACGAAAGTGTAGCAAACAAAACAAAATCCACCCAATTCACCTCAAACGCGAAGGAAAAACAAATTCAGCTGTGGAGAGAGAGAGAGTGAGAGAGAAAGACCCCTTTCCGCGCCGTGGTAACGCCGCGTATGCAGTGGAGTGTACCGTTTGCTTGCAAAATCGTCACATTCAAGGTCATATTTTCATCCTTCTGCCAGCACCTCAGAAACCCCCTCCCCCCCCCCCTTGAATTACGTATCCCCGTCCTCCTCACAATTGGAATTAAAAAAGACGATGCAATCATGTGCGCGTTGGGCTTTTCTTGATGAAGTTGCATTTATTGCATCTTCCGAATGGTAACAAAACTGTTTCTCGGCTGTTTTTGATATATTGAAACCCCCTCAAATTCGGTTCCAGCTTCCGGTGACACAAAACACACTCGCACACTCAACACAGCTTCGCAAGTAATTGCGGTTCTCGTTTGCTTCAATTGAACCTCACTAAACAACCAAAACGGCGTGGCCATCATCAAATTTTGCCACTCGATCGAAAACGCCCCGGGAATGCACACGATTGCATAATGTTTGTTTATCGGCGCTCATGGTCCGTAATCCGATCGGTTTGTTGCCGGGTTTGTTGTTTTGTTTGTTGTTGTCGTTACCAATAATTCTCTCTCTCTCTCTCTCTACTCCTTTCGGTGGTGGCGGGTCGATATGATAGGAAAAATAGCCAACAGAGTGGAGCGAGGAGTGCGCTCGCACTTTTTGGCGGTTTCGGCAAGCAGCAGACAGTGTGCAAAACCGAGCCCCGGGAGGGACGAAAGCAAACAGCGAACGTAGAAGGGCATAATTCTCGTCGGGTATGGTGGCCAGGTTGAGCGCTCCTGTTGTTTTGCCTACGCAATGTGGGCCTGCTTGTTCCGCGCGGTCTCGTTCTCTCCAAGGGCTCCATTCGAGTATCGAAAACAAAGAAAAAGCGCATAAAACAACCACAACTCACTCACTCGTCTATCTCATTTCCTAATCACGGGAAGCGCTTCGACCAAACAACAACGTCGGCGCTGCACTGAATGCGACTCCCCAAGCTCAGCGGTACGTTCGTTTGCTGCAAAAACAAAAAATGGCCCTAAATTCGCTTCCCGTACGTACATGCGTGTGCCGTTGACAAAAATGGCGATGCTCGGCAAGCAGTGTTTAGCTGTGTTCGTCAAAACAACACAATCATAACTCGATTGGCACTACTCGGCCAAAGCGAAGATTGGAAACTACTAGACTGGAGCGAAAATAGATGGATATGGCTGTTATCAGTGCAGTCGTGTGCATTTCCACTTGGGGGGGAGCCATTTTCTCGAACTCGTACGTACACATTACAGCATGAGTAATGCGTCTGCTATCTATGTGACGATTGTTCTATTATCACGCGTCACCGTGTAGATTAGCAAATTCCGAATTCGCAACGGTTGGCGCCAGTGGGCCAGGTGGCTGGCGTGGTTTCTTATCTTATACTTGCAGGAATGTCGTACCATTCCTTCCATTTGGAATTAAAAAAGACGATGCAATCATGTGCGCGTTGGGCTTTTCTTGATGAAGTTGCATTTATTGCATCTTCCGAATGGAAACAAAACTGTTTCTAGGCTGTTTTTGATACATTGAAACCCCCTCAAATTCGGTTCCAGCTTCCGGTGACACAAAACACACTCGCACACTCAACACAGCTTCGCAAGTAATTGCGGTTCTCGTTTGCTTCAATTGAACCTCACTAAACAACCAAAACGGCGTGGCCATCATCCAATTTTGCCACTCGATCGAAAACGCCCCGGGAATGCACACGATTGCATAATGTTTGTTTATCGGCACACAAACACACACACACACTCACACACGCAAGCGAGCGAACGCTCACCGCTCCATCCGTCCTACTTTTTGGCCGCAAGGTTTCGTATCAAATTTCAAGCTGAATTGAATTATCGACCTTCCCCCCCCCCACACTCAATGGCAACAACAACAAAACGCATTTGTGTGCATCGGGTGCAGTTTACCACGACAACGACGCCCCAAACGGCTGCCGAGCGAACGACCACAAGCGCAGAATCCGCACGGTGCGTTTTCCGCGCCATTACACGGCCGGTGAAGGTTACGCGGTGCGGTTGGGGTGGGTTCTCGTCCCGGAGCGGATGTTTCGTGCGGTTTCACTCACAAACAAAGCCCGGCATCGCGTGCGATTTGTGTCGCGCGCGGTGGTGATTTGGGGTTTTTGTCGCCGATGGGTTCATGCAAATTTTCGACATTTTTCGATTTAGTTTGAGCACGAGGTTTATTTTAAGGGTTTATCCATATTATTTTGTATATATTATGCTCTGAAAATGTCTGCTAATGAGAAGAAGTTTGATTGGATAAACGTTAAAAACTGCACATTTGTTTTAGTTAATATTCCCATCAGAAGATGGCGCCACTCAATTCAGGTTTGAGTTATACTTAAGGATGCTCTGATGTTTTTTTTGTGATGCTTATGATTGTACTATTTATAACAATATTTTTACTTTTTCTCTGAATTTCAATGTTACAACCCTTTCTCATTCTTTCATAAATAACAGTAGATATTTTGAAAAATATTATTAAGAGCATTGTAATTACAAGAATTTTTCATTTAGAAATCCTATTATTTTCCACATTAAATATCAGGTTGCAACGCTTACTAAGATTAAAGTTAAATAGAAAAAAAAACAATAACCACCCTTCTCCATATCAAATCAGTAGCAATCTCGCTCATACCTTCCACGAAAGTGTAGCAAACAAAACAAAATCCACCCAATTCACCTCAAACGCGAAGGAAAAACAAATTCAGCTGTGGAGAGAGAGAGAGTGAGAGAGAAAGACCCCTTTCCGCGCCGTGGTAACGCCGCGTATGCAGTGGAGTGTACCGTTTGCTTGCAAAATCGTCACATTCAAGGTCATATTTTCATCCTTCTGCCAGCACCTCAGAAACCCCCTCCCCCCCCCCCTTGAATTACGTATCCCCGTCCTCCTCACATCCAATCGCGTGAGTCGCCTTTTCTCTCGACAGCTTTCTTTTGCACTCTGCTCACTGCCACGGTGGAAACAAACAAACACACACACACACAACACATAAACGAGACGATGTGGATGTACGGGTGTATGCGAAACCACCCGAAGCGAGAGCCCGTTGCACCGAATCTCACGCGCGTAAGATGCCCGAAAACACCGGCGAGGAAATGGGCCCGGCAAAGAAAAAAAAAAGTGTGCAAAACCGAGCCCCGGGAGGGACGAAGGAAAACAGCGAACGTAGAAGGGCATAATTCTCGTCGGCGCTCTGTTGTTTTGCCTACGCAATGTGGGCCTGCTTGTTCCGCGCGGTCTCGTTCTCTCCAAGGGCTCCATTCGAGTATCGAAAACAAAGAAAAAGCGCATAAAACAACCACAACTCACTCACTCGTCTATCTCATTTCCTAATCACGGGAAGCGCTTCGACCAAACAACAACGTCGGCGCTGCACTGAATGCGACTCCCCAAGCTCAGCGGTACGTTCGTTTGCTGCAAAAACAAAAAATGGCCCTAAATTCGCTTCCCGTACGTACATGCGTGTGCCGTTGACAAAAATGGCGATGCTCGGCAAGCAGTGTTTAGCTGTGTTCGTCAAAACAACACAATCATAACTCGATTGGCACTACTCGGCCAAAGCGAAGATTGGAAACTACTAGACTGGAACGAAAATAGATAGATATTGCTGTTATCAGTGCAGTCGTGTGCATTTCCACTTGGGGGGGGGGCAGCGCCGGAGTTTTCCATCCCGAAGCCGGTGAACGGCTGAAAACGCCACCACGCCGAAACACGAGCCAACCCCCCCTCCACCGCTCCCTTTCCCACCCGTCACCGTTGCGGGACGAGTATCGCCAAAAATTATTTTCGATTTTCCCAAACCATCCCCAACGCTCATGGTCCGTAATCCGATCGGTTTGTTGCCGGGTTTGTTGTTTTGTTTGTTGTTGTCGTTACCAATAATTCATCGTTCTCCGATTCGTTTTCCTTCCAGCGCGCGCAACGACACGCTTAAATGTTCGTCTTCTTTTCCGTTCGGTCACGGTGTGTGTCTGTGCATCCGTGCAATGCTATGCTGCTTTGCAGCGGATGACAAAATATTGTCTTATTAAGCTTGCCGAGATTGTTTACACGGCACTAACACGGAACTAACCTGGAACGAAACTATCCCCTTGCACGTAACGGATTTCTGATAAAATATACTATCCGGAGCGTTCAATACGAGAAAGAGAGAAAAGGTGCGGAAAACAAGCGACGAACCCGGTTTTGTGTTTATTTCGAGCAAGCGGTTTTAGTTTTGCTTTTAAAGTACTGTTTTGCTTTGCAATCAGAATGTGATAAGAACCTCCAACAATGTAATACTGTAGGCCTTGAAGCGATATAAATAAAACATTATTTCTATCTCGACAATATTTGATTTTTTTTGTCTCTATTTGTTGAATAAAACACAAATAATGTGAATCGTTCAATAAAACATTATCTAAATATTAAATAAAGATAATAAACGTTATCTAAATATGTACAGAATACAAAACAATTGATAATATTTAGGCATACTAACATAAATGAAAGATTACAAAAATCAACGAAACTTTCTGGCAAAGAACACAATGACACAATGACAAGAAGCAAGATTAGTAAAACAAAAAAAATAAGAACAACGAGAGCCCAGAAAAACAAACAATAGAAACATAATTGAAGCTTAATTAAAAATAGAAATATAAAAAACTAAAAAAAAATAAATCGAACAAATAGTATGTTTACGCACCAAAAAAACACTATCTAAAATGTGCACGAAAAGTTACAAATCATTTTTGAACAAAACAAAACACAGCCCACTCCTATCAGCACCCATCTATTAAAGCGCTTTCGCTGCCTCATGCTCCGTCTGATAAAACGAACAGACACAGCGCGCCTAAAACGAACAAAAAGAACAACAACAACAAAAAACATCTCGTAAAATTCTCAATCCTATGCTCCCGTGCGCGGCAAACAAATACGGTAATGAATCAATTCCGCGTATCTTGATTGCAATATAATAATCCCCGGGTACCAACGGCCGTCCAACGCAACGCAGCGCAGCGCCGGAGTTTTCCATCCCGAAGCCGGTGAACGGCTGAAAACGCCACCACGCCGAAACACGAGCCAACCCCCCCTCCACCGCTCCCTTTCCCACCCGTCACCGTTGCGGGACGAGTATCGCCAAAAATTATTTTCGATTTTCCCAAACCATCCCCAACGCTCATGGTCCGTAATCCGATCGGTTTGTTGCCGGGTTTGTTGTTTTGTTTGTTGTTGTCGTTACCAATAATTCTCTCTCTCTCTCTCTCTACTCCTTTCGGTGTCGGTGGTGGCGGGTCGATATGATAGGAAAAATAGCCAACAGAGTGGAGCGAGGAGTGCGCTCGCACTTTTTGGCGGTTTCGGCAAGCAGCAGACAGTGTGCAAAACCGAGCCCCGGGAGGGACGAAAGCAAACAGCGAACGTAGAAGGGCATAATTCTCGTCGGGTATGGTGGCCAGGTTGAGCGCTCCTGTTGTTTTGCCTACGCAATGTGGGCCTGCTTGTTCCGCGCGGTCTCGTTCTCTCCAAGGGCTCCATTCGAGTATCGAAAACAAAGAAAAAGCGCATAAAACAACCACAACTCACTCACTCGTCTATCTCATTTCCTAATCACGGGAAGCGCTTCGACCAAACAACAACGTCGGCGCTGCACTGAATGCGACTCCCCAAGCTCAGCGGTACGTTCGTTTGTTGCAAAAACAAAAAATGGCCCTAAATTCGCTTCCCGTACGTACATGCGTGTGCCGTTGACAAAAATGGCGATGCTCGGCAAGCAGTGTTTAGCTGTGTTCGTCAAAACAACACAATCATAACTCGATTGGCACTACTCGGCCAAAGCGAAGATTGGAAACTACTAGACTGGAACGAAAATAGATAGATATTGCTGTTATCAGTGCAGTCGTGTGCATTTCCACTTGGGGGGGGAGCCATTTTCTCGAACTCGTACGTACACATTACAGCATGAGTAATGCGTCTGCTATCTATGTGACGATTGTTCTATTATCACGCGTCACCGTGTAGATTAGCAAATTCCGAATTCGCAACGGTTGGCGCCAGTGGGCCAGGTGGCTGGCGTGGTTTCTTATCTTATACTTGCAGGAATGTCGTACCATTCCTTCCATTTGGAATTAAAAAAGACGATGCAATCATGTGCGCGTTGGGCTTTTCTTGATGAAGTTGCATTTATTGCATCTTCCGAATGGAAACAAGTGTTTTCGCAGCATAAGTTTCGCCATTTTTCAATTAAACTTTTGCTTTGTGCACCGGTGGCAGCGGTGTGGCACACATGCGTGAGTCCTTGAACGTACGGGCAAACCCCTTTTCCTCTGGAATTGTTCTGTTTCGGTGCAGAGCGATGTTTGCCGTACCATCTTCGGGTCGTTAAATATTAAACACATTAATATTTTGCTTCTCGTTTTTTTTTCAATCATTTTATGTTCTATTTTGTGTACATAAACACACACACTGAATGCATTCCGGTTGCAAATAGTCACCCAAAAACAATGTTAAATATTACTTTTATCTTTCATATTGTACACCTCACGCATAACAAGCTGAAATTGGCCCATAAAAAAGCCGACAAAAGTCCTACTGCTAGTTCGATGCGTTTATTGCTTGACAAAGCAAACAAAAAACAAAGTTAAAAATATGTCTGCGGCGTAGTACGAACGTTTTCTGCAAACCGGGTTGCGCTCAATTCACCGGAAAATGGTGCAGAAATGGAAAAGCAAAATCATTTTGCAAGTAGTTTCGTTTTTTCACGCTGCAATACTGCAAAAGATCGCTGCAGTGCCGGTGGATGTACACTCGGACACAATATTTGGACACACCAGGGGGAATGGGAAAATGCCCCCAACTGAAGAAGCAGCTGCATACGCATGCAATAAACTTGTGCGTAAGCAAGCTGCTTCAGGTCAATATTGTTTTTTTTTTGCTCCACAAACTTGTTTATTGAAATGCACTATGGCGGGCACGCAGTGCAGTCCGGGTGGCCGGATGGTTGCCGGAAAGGCTGTTCAAATTTCAACACCTGCACCGCTGTTTACTTCCCGGCGTGCGCTGTTTGCGGCAGTTTTGTGGAAGGTTTTTCTGATGGGTTCTTATTTAAATAAAGATTTTTTTTTTATGGTGGCTCCTTGTCTTGTGCAACCAGAAACTGCACGCATTTTTGTGCATTTTTTGTGGAAATTTTGCGAAAAAGATACAAATGAACATTTTATTTGACATTTAATGTCTTCTCCTATTTCTGTTTAATGAACAACCCCGTATCAAAATTCGCTAATAATGAACCACTTTACAAAAATCACTTTTTAGTTCAATTTCCCGTCCAGAGATGGCGCCACATAATCAATAATTAAACGCATGTCATTGACTACGGTTGCTATGCTTGGTGTGTCGTCCTTACACAACATTAGATAAAATTACGTGAAAGAAAAACTAAAAGGCCAAATTTATTTCGTGAATTTTCTCAAAACGTTCCGGGATAAGTATGGACATGATTTAAACACACTGATATTCCACCACGCAATACTCGCACGAAAAAAATATTTCCAAATATTTAATTTCCCTTCATTTCAAGTAGACCTTCATACTCCCTACTCTCGGCTGAAAAAAGGCTCCCACAACAACCTCATATTCCTACGACAAACACACACACACACACACACACACACACACACACACCGATGCACTTCCAGCAAATGAAACCCTCCCTTTGCAGCGCGGTAGGAAAACCCAAATTGAGCCACAGCCCGTTCCGTTCATTGCCCTCTGCAGCGACACTTGTCCCCGGGAAAGGATCGCATTTTCGCTGCGGCCCGCGTGCACCCGCGTCGTCTGCACCGGGAGGGGTTTCTGTGGAAAACGCACCCTTCGGCTGCAGCCCCGCTTCGCACACGTGCTCTGCATAATGCAGTTTCCACCCCGTTGGCTAGGCAATGCCGTTCCCCGTTTCGGTATCGGCGGAAGGACTTTTTGTGCAAGGGAGCCGTAAAACTGCAGCAGCGAACCACCGCCATCGCGGCGGCCTGCGTTTGGGTTGTGATTTAACGATTGCAATTGCGAACGATACCAGCGAACCGGAACCAATTCCAAACGGATGCCGTACGCTTCGGGTGGCTTAGGGAGGGTTCACGGGTTTTGTTGTGTTCGGGCGTTTCTTTCCGCTCTCGCTTTCTACGCATCTCTCTCCCTCTCTCTCTCTCTCTCTTTTGCGCCGCACGCCGCACGCGCAGGAGGCGAATGCAGTGCCGCAAAGGGACCTGCAGCAAGGATACGACCGAGTGCCGCACGTGCACCCCGCAGCGTCGTGGTGAAAGTGAAAGTAATTCCTTCCCCGAGCGAACTCCGGTTTCGGGTTTTCACCTTTCTCTCCTGCCGCCGGCGCATTGTCCTGGCGCGAGAGACAAGTTAATACGGTGCAAGATCACAAGGGTTGCCGTGCTGCATTCGGGGGCTTTTTTTACGCTCGGCTTTGTTTTGTTCCGTTCCGTGTGGCGCCGTTTGTGTTTGTGCGAGCGTTATCCCTAGAGGGACACTGTCAAAGGATTTCTTCGATAGCAAATAATGGTAGGAACAAAAGTTCACTGACCAGCGTCGTTCGGGGTGAATTTGAACGAGCGGACGAAAGGCGAAACATGCGAGAGTCCTTTCGACGAAAATATTTAGAAACATCAGTATATTTGTAAATATTTAATAAACTTTTTTTAAAATAATATTCATTCGTTTTAAAAACTGTAGAATTTTTAAATAATTTACTTTATAAAGTTGAGTTTTAAATAAAAATAAAAATAAAATAGATCTCTATTCAAAAATAGTTTTTACGAGCAGAGAAAGAGACTGGAATAGGATACGAAATATTTCTTGCTTCAAATTATCGATTTAGACTAGATCTAAATGAAGAATATTTATTTAAAAAAAACGAATTAATTCCTAAAAGCAATAGAAAATTACCTGCGCTAATCATCAACAGATGGCGCCACTACAACAAAGATGAAGTGATATGTTTTGTCCATAGCTCTTATTACTATAAGTGGTTTAGATTGTTCCTAACACCGTGCCTGTAATTTTATGTCATTAAATTTATATTTGATTGGTAGTGATAGAATTAGAAATTTTCAGTTATTTTGAATAAAAGTGTTAATCGACAGAAATGCAACTAAAACACTACTACTACTTGAACTTACAGGGTTTTTCAGTTGATAATAAAAAAAACATCGAAAATTACTGTAAACGCTTCAAATGAAATAGTAGACAAAGGTAGATAACATTGCAAGGGAGTCAGATGGCAAGGGAATCAATCACCGTTCATTGTAAAGCTACCATATGAAATGACTTTCGCAGCAGAAGATATGCTAAATTGGCTTGCAGCACCCGATTTGCGCCCGATTTGATACATAAAATACAACCCAGTAAGTAGTGCGTGGAATAACATGTAGTCACACGTGCTATTTGCGTATTCTCTACGTGTCTCTATGTGTGGGTGAAGAAATTTATGATTAGAAAAATGAAATTTATGATACTTTACTTGTTTTCTTTTTTCTTACTTTAAAATAACGGTCTAACCGTATTGCTACATGAATTATGCATGTCCATCAACTTAAGATTCAAAGAATTTGAAATAAAAAGATTGAATCACAGGCCATGAAACATAACATTGTTATGTATTGATTATTTAATTTATTACCCTACACAAATGTGAACTATCCGGACGCTCTTAGTTTGTTAGAGGCATATTTGGAAACAGTGCACTATCCACTGGTGTATTTTACATATCAAATGTGAACGCTTCGTGTAAAAGCTTCAAATGTGAATCAAATGAACGTTGATTGATTCCCTTGTCATCTGACACCCTTGCAATGTCATCTACCTTTGTGTACTATTTCATTTGAAGCTTTTACAGTAATATTCGATGTTTTCACATTATCAACTGAGAAACCCTGTACTACGAAAGCAAAGATAGGATCGCAGAGCAGACATTCTGCTGGGTCGCTTACTCTTCGATTATATAGCAACTTCATTCACGCTATATTATTATGTGCGTGTTTTCGGTACACAAAACAAAAAAGAAAATTTTCCCGCGATCTTAATAAAAACTTCGCCCTAAAGAGAAGCCTACTCACGACATACATCCAACCAATTCAATTCATTTAATTTTCCTATTTGCCTTCAATTTCCATAAAGACTTTGAAAAACTGCAGCACGGCGCAGTTGGAAATTCATTCGCTTCCGGTTTTCCCCTCCCCGAGCGAGCAATACACACGACGAAGAAGAAGGAAAAGAAGCTACTTTGTACCCGGAACCCCTCCTTGCTCTCGATCGCGGACCAGAAATTAGTTCAATTCATATGCAAATTTCGCACGACGCGGAAATGAAATGCGCGCCGCGGCACAGCGGTGAAGGTGAAGAAATTTGGAATACACACACACACACACGCGCGCTGAAGGACATCGGCGCATAGGGCCGCACCGAAGGAGCAAACCGGAAATCGGCTTAGCGAGATGCGTACACGCAGCGGATTCTCGGCACATTTTCCTTCCCGGCAGGAAAGGCAAGAAAGCGCTGTGTTTTGTTTTCGCCTGCAGGCCAGCAGGCCGGCTGGAATTGGAACATGAATTCCCGCGAGCAGCCGTGTTGTGGTGGCAATTAGAATTTTGACAGCTCCCGGTGCGAATGCAGCGGCCGCGTCTTTCGCTCGAAGGGAACAAAGCGCCACGCTAACAAGCGCTTGATCCGATCCGATAAGATCGGTATCGGTCGTGTGAGAAATCGCTACCGGAGCAAAAAAAAACCGGCTGCTGCTGGAGCCTGAAGCTGCTAATTGCTGGCGATGCACTTAACGCAACGCAAAATCTGCATCTGCTTAGGCAGCCACGGTGTTAGGTTGCGAACAGCGCAAAACACACAAGATCACGAATAGAAGAGCGCGAAAAAAAAACACACACACACAATAATAAAAGAACGCTTTAAATTCCACTCGGCCCGCATCCGCCTGCTCTCGGCACACTCCACGCTTTCGTTTGTTCCGCTTTGTGCATAATTTAAAATTTGCGCTCCACTGTTCCCTTCGCCTTCTTCTGCGCGCGTCTTCGCCCACGATTTGTTTAAGTGATTTCATTCCTTTTGCCCGCTGGTGCCCGTTGTTTATGTTTCGTCGTTCGTCGGGAGGGTTCAACAAGCAGCAGCAGCAGCAGCGAGAAGAAAATAACAAAAATTCAACCAAAATTGCATAACTACCGCCTAACAAACTTCCACCCCGGGCTGCCGCTTCCTGCGTCGTCTGACATGCCTGCTGACCTCCGCAACGCATAAACATGAACCTGACGCGGGAAGAGGGACCTTTCGGTTGTTGTTTAATACACTAT
>KZ073086.1:78177-91649 GCA_002091845.1 Anopheles cracens
AAATTGGTAGATAGTCATCATGTACTTCAGGTCCCTGCTCGCCAAGATATCCCGAATAGGAATACCCGGGTGTCTGCCGATTCTTTCGGTCATGTCCAACAAGTAAGGTGTTGCGGCTTCAAATTCTACGCAGGACCTGCTCGCGGGAATTCATGTTCCAATTCCAGCCGGCCTGCTGGCCTGCAGGCGAAAACAAAACACAGCGCTTTCTTGCCTTTCCTGCCGGGAAGGAAAATGTGCCGAGAATCCGCTGCGTGTACGCATCTCGCTAAGCCGATTTCCGGTTTGCTCCTTCGGTGCGGCCCTATGCGCCGATGTCCTTCAGCGCGCGTGTGTGTGTGTGTGTATTCCAAATTTCTTCACCTTCACCGCTGTGCCGCGGCGCGCATTTCATTTCCGCGTCGTGCGAAATTTGCATATGAATTGAACTAATTTCTGGTCCGCGATCGAGAGCAAGGAGGGGTTCCGGGTACAAAGTAGCTTCTTTTCCTTCTTCTTCGTCGTGTGTATTGCTCGCTCGGGGAGGGGAAAACCGGAAGCGAATGAATTTCCAACTGCGCCGTGCTGCAGTTTTTCAAAGTCTTTATGGAAATTGAAGGCAAATAGGAAAATTAAATGAATTGAATTGGTTGGATGTATGTCGTGAGTAGGCTTCTCTTTAGGGCGAAGTTTTTATTAAGATCGCGGGAAAATTTTCTTTTTTGTTTTGTGTACCGAAAACACGCACATAATAATATAGCGTGAATGAAGTTGCTATATAATCGAAGAGTAAGCGACCCAGCAGAATGTCTGCTCTGCGATCCTATCTTTGCTTTCGTAGTACAGGGTTTCTCAGTTGATAATGTAAAAACATCGAATATTACTGTAAAAGCTTCAAATGAAATAGTACACAAAGGTAGATGACATTGCAAGGGTGTCAGATGACAAGGGAATCAATCAACGTTCATTTGATTCACATTTGAAGCTTTTACACGAAGCGTTCACATTTGATATGTAAAATACACCAGTGGATAGTGCACTGTTTCCAAATATGCCTCTAACAAACTAAGAGCGTCCGGATAGTTCACATTTGTGTAGGGTAATAAATTAAATAATCAATACATAACAATGTTATGTTTCATGGCCTGTGATTCAATCTTTTTATTTCAAATTCTTTGAATCTTAAGTTGATGGACATGCATAATTCATGTAGCAATACGGTTAGACCGTTATTTTAAAGTAAGAAAAAAGAAAACAAGTAAAGTATCATAAATTTCATTTTTCTAATCATAAATTTCTTCACCCACACATAGAGACACGTAGAGAATACGCAAATAGCACGTGTGACTACATGTTATTCCACGCACTACTTACTGGGTTGTATTTTATGTATCAAATCGGGCGCAAATCGGGTGCTGCAAGCCAATTTAGCATATCTTCTGCTGCGAAAGTCATTTCATATGGTAGCTTTACAATGAACGGTGATTGATTCCCTTGCCATCTGACTCCCTTGCAATGTTATCTACCTTTGTCTACTATTTCATTTGAAGCGTTTACAGTAATTTTCGATGTTTTTTTCATTATCAACTGAAAAACCCTGTAAGTTCAAGTAGTAGTAGTGTTTTAGTTGCATTTCTGTCGATTAACACTTTTATTCAAAATAACTGAAAATTTCTAATTCTATCACTACCAATCAAATATAAATTTGATGACATAAAATTACAGGCACGGTGTTAGGAACAATCTAAACCACTTATAGTAATAAGAGCTATGGACAAAACATATCACTTCATCTTTGTTGTAGTGGCGCCATCTGTTGATGATTAGCGCAGGTAATTTTAGAGAATCCGCTGCGTGTACGCATCTCGCTAAGCCGATTTCCGGTTTGCTCCTTCGGTGCGGCCCTATGCGCCGATGTCCTTAAGCGCGCGCGCGTGTGTGTGTTCCAAATTTCTTCACCTTCACCGTTGTGCCGCGGCGCGCATTTCATTTCCGCGTCGTGCGAAATTTGCATATGAATTGAACTAATTTCTGGTCCGCGATCGAGAGATATGTTTCTATTGTTTGTTTTTCTGGGCTCTCGTTGTTCTTATTTTTTTTGTTTTACTAATCTTGCTTCTTGTCATTGTGTCATTGTGTTCTTTGCCAGAAAGTTTCGTTGATTTTTGTAATCTTTCATTTATGTTAGTATGCCTAAATATTATCAATTGTTTTGTATTCTGTACATATTTAGATAACGTTTATTATCTTTATTTAATATTTAGATAATGTTTTATTGAACGATTCACATTATTTGTGTTTTATTCAACAAATAGAGACAAAAAAAATCAAATATTGTCGAGATAGAAATAATGTTTTATTTATATCGCTTCAAGGCCTACAGTATTACATTGTTGGAGGTTCTTATCACATTCTGATTGCAAAGCAAAACAGTACTTTAAAAGCAAAACTAAAACCGCTTGCTCGAAATAAACACAAAACCGGGTTCGTCGCTTGTTTTCCGCACCTTTTCTCTCTTTCTCGTATTGAACGCTCCGGATAGTATATTTTATCAGAAATCCGTTACGTGCAAGGGGATAGTTTCGTTCCAGGTTAGTTCCGTGTTAGTGCCGTGTAAACAATCTCGGCAAGCTTAATAAGACAATATTTTGTCATCCGCTGCAAAGCAGCATAGCATTGCACGGATGCACAGACACACACCGTGACCGAACGGAAAAGAAGACGAACATTTAAGCGTGTCGTTGCGCGCGCTGGAAGGAAAACGAATCGGAGAACGAAGAATTATTGGTAACGACAACAACAAACAAAACAACAAACCCGGCAACAAACCGATCGGATTACGGACCATGAGCGTTGGGGATGGTTTGGGAAAATCGAAAATAATTTTTGGCGATACTCGTCCCGCAACGGTGACGGGTGGGAAAGGGAGCGGTGGAGGGGGGGTTGGCTCGTGTTTCGGCGTGGTGGCGTTTTCAGCCGTTCACCGGCTTCGGGATGGAAAACTCCGGCGCTGCGCTGCGTTGCGTTGGACGGCCGTTGGTACCCGGGGATTATTATATTGCAATCAAGATACGCGGAATTGATTCATTACCGTATTTGTTTGCCGCGCACGGGAGCATAGGATTGAGAATTTTACGAGATGTTTTTTGTTGTTGTTGTTCTTTTTGTTCGTTTTAGGCGCGCTGTGTCTGTTCGTTTTATCAGACGGAGCATGAGGCAGCGAAAGCGCTCTAATAGATGGGCGCTGATAGGAGTGGGCTGTGTTTTGTTTTGTTCAAAAATGATTTGTAACTTTTCCCCCCCCAAGTGGAAATGCACACGACTGCACTGATAACAGCAATATCTATCTATTTTCGTTCCAGTCTAGTAGTTTCCAATCTTCGCTTTGGCCGAGTAGTGCCAATCGAGTTATGATTGTGTTGTTTTGACGAACACAGCTATAAACCCTTAAAATAAACCTCGTGCTCAAACTAAATCGAAAAATGTCGAAAATTTGCATGAACCCATCGGCGACAAAAACCCCAAATCACCACCGCGCGCGACACAAATCGCACGCGATGCCGGGCTTTGTTTGTGAGTGAAACCGCACGAAACATCCGCTCCGGGACGAGAACCCACCCCAACCGCACCGCGTAACCTTCACCGGCCGTGTAATGGCGCGGAAAACGCACCGTGCGGATTCTGCGCTTGTGGTCGTTCGCTCGGCAGCCGTTTGGGGCGTCGTTGTCGTGGTAAACTGCACCCGATGCACACAAATGCGTTTTGTTGTTGTTGCCATTGAGTGTGGGGGGGGGGAAGGTCGATAATTCAATTCAGCTTGAAATTTGATACGAAACCTTGCGGCCAAAAAGTAGGACGGATGGAGCGGTGAGCGTTCGCTCGCTTGCGTGTGTGAGTGTGTGTGTGTGTTTGTGTGCCGATAAACAAACATTATGCAATCGTGTGCATTCCCGGGGCGTTTTCGATCGAGTGGCAAAATTGGATGATGGCCACGCCGTTTTGGTTGTTTAGTGAGGTTCAATTGAAGCAAACGAGAACCGCAATTACTTGCGAAGCTGTGTTGAGTGTGCGAGTGTGTTTTGTGTCACCGGAAGCTGGAACCGAATTTGAGGGGGTTTCAATGTATCAAAAACAGCCTAGAAACAGTTTTGTTTCCATTCGGAAGATGCAATAAATGCAACTTCATCAAGAAAAGCCCAA
The DNA here is from genome assembly GCA_002091845.1 of Anopheles cracens. NCBI lineage: Eukaryota > Metazoa > Arthropoda > Insecta > Diptera > Culicidae > Anopheles > Anopheles cracens. Next base: position 82,357 of record KZ073086.1, read on the forward strand.
CGCGCACATGATTGCATCGTCTTTTTTAATTCCAAATGGAAGGAATGGTACGACATTCCTGCAAGTATAAGATAAGAAACCACGCCAGCCACCTGGCCCACTGGCGCCAACCGTTGCGAATTCGGAATTTGCTAATCTACACGGTGACGCGTGATAATAGAACAATCGTCACATAGATAGCAGACGCATTACTCATGCTGTAATGTGTACGTACGAGTTCGAGAAAATGGCTCCCCCCCAAGTGGAAATGCACACGACTGCACTGATAACAGCCATATCCATCTATTTTCGCTCCAGTCTAGTAGTTTCCAATCTTCGCTTTGGCCGAGTAGTGCCAATCGAGTTATGATTGTGTTGTTTTGACGAACACAGCTAAACACTGCTTGCCGAGCATCGCCATTTTTGTCAACGGCACACGCATGTACGTACGGGAAGCGAATTTAGGGCCATTTTTTGTTTTTGCAGCAAACGAACGTACCGCTGAGCTTGGGGAGTCGCATTCAGTGCAGCGCCGACGTTGTTGTTTGGTCGAAGCGCTTCCCGTGATTAGGAAATGAGATAGACGAGTGAGTGAGTTGTGGTTGTTTTATGCGCTTTTTCTTTGTTTTCGATACTCGAATGGAGCCCTTGGAGAGAACGAGACCGCGCGGAACAAGCAGGCCCACATTGCGTAGGCAAAACAACAGGAGCGCTCAACCTGGCCACCATACCCGACGAGAATTATGCCCTTCTACGTTCGCTGTTTGCTTTCGTCCCTCCCGGGGCTCGGTTTTGCACACTGTCTGCTGCTTGCCGAAACCGCCAAAAAGTGCGAGCGCACTCCTCGCTCCAATTACTTGCGAAGCTGTGTTGAGTGTGCGAGTGTGTTTTGTGTCACCGGAAGCTGGAACCGAATTTGAGGGGGTTTCAATATATCAAAAACAGCCGAGAAACAGTTTTGTTACCATTCGGAAGATGCAATAAATGCAACTTCATCAAGAAAAGCCCAACGCGCACATGATTGCATCGTCTTTTTTAATTCCAAATGTGAGGAGGACGGGGATACGTAATTCAAGGGGGGGGGGGAGGGGGTTTCTGAGGTGCTGGCAGAAGGATGAAAATATGACCTTGAATGTGACGATTTTGCAAGCAAACGGTACACTCCACTGCATACGCGGCGTTACCACGGCGCGGAAAGGGGTCTTTCTCTCTCACTCTCTCTCTCTCCACAGCTGAATTTGTTTTTCCTTCGCGTTTGAGGTGAATTGGGTGGATTTTGTTTTGTTTGCTACACTTTCGTGGAAGGTATGAGCGAGATTGCTACTGATTTGATATGGAGAAGGGTGGTTATTGTTTTTTTTTCTATTTAACTTTAATCTTAGTAAGCGTTGCAACCTGATATTTAATGTGGAAAATAATAGGATTTCTAAATGAAAAATTCTTGTAATTACAATGCTCTTAATAATATTTTTCAAAATATCTACTGTTATTTATGAAAGAATGAGAAAGGGTTGTAACATTGAAATTCAGAGAAAAAGTAAAAATATTGTTATAAATAGTACAATCATAAGCATCACAAAAAAAACATCAGAGCATCCTTAAGTATAACTCAAACCTGAATTGAGTGGCGCCATCTTCTGATGGGAATATTAACTAAAACAAATGTGCAGTTTTTAACGTTTATCCAATCAAACTTCTTCTCATTAGCAGACATTTTCAGAGCATAATATATACAAAATAATATGGATAAACCCTTAAAATAAACCTCGTGCTCAAACTAAATCGAAAAATGTCGAAAATTTGCATGAACCCATCGGCGACAAAAACACGCCATTGAGTCGCACGTTTCGGGCTTTATCGCGCGATTTCTCGTGCGGCGAGGATGGGTGGGTGATCGCAAAAAACGGTGCAAAAGAAGAAGAAAACACAGCACCGGCACCAAAATGGTCCAAAGTAGTAAATAAAAAGCGGTGCGTTTTTGGGGCTTTCGGGGCCGGAAGGTAATAAGAGCGAGATGGATTACCGGTAAACGACACACGCGCGCGCGCACACACATACTCCTGTGAGAGGACACATTAACAACCGTACGCCGCGCGGTGGGATAGGGCCCGCTGAATCCGCCGCAGGTCGCACAAGATGAGCGTGAACCGCGAATAAAGGTGAGGTTAGGTTTTTTTTTTTTCTTTGCCGGGCCCATTTCCTCGCCGGTGTTTTCGGGCATCTTACGCGCGTGAGATTCGGTGCAACGGGCTCTCGCTTCGGGTGGTTTCGCATACACCCGTACATCCACATCGTCTCGTTTATGTGTTGTGTGTGTGTGTGTTTGTTTGTTTCCACCGTGGCAGTGAGCAGAGTGCAAAAGAAAGCTGTCGAGAGAAAAGGCGACTCACGCGATTGGATGTGAGGAGGACGGGGATACGTAATTCAAGGGGGGGGGGGGGGGGGGTTTCTGAGGTGCTGGCAGAAGGATGAAAATATGACCTTGAATGTGACGATTTTGCAAGCAAACGGTACACTCCACTGCATACGCGGCGTTACCACGGCGCGGAAAGGGGTCTTTCTCTCTCACTCTCTCTCTCTCCACAGCTGAATTTGTTTTTCCTTCGCGTTTGAGGTGAATTGGGTGGATTTTGTTTTGTTTGCTACACTTTCGTGGAAGGTATGAGCGAGATTGCTACTGATTTGATATGGAGAAGGGTGGTTATTGTTTTTTTTTCTATTTAACTTTAATCTTAGTAAGCGTTGCAACCTGATATTTAATGTGGAAAATAATAGGATTTCTAAATGAAAAATTCTTGTAATTACAATGCTCTTAATAATATTTTTCAAAATATCTACTGTTATTTATGAAAGAATGAGAAAGGGTTGTAACATTGAAATTCAGAGAAAAAGTAAAAATATTGTTATAAATAGTACAATCATAAGCATCACAAAAAAAACATCAGAGCATCCTTAAGTATAACTCAAACCTGAATTGAGTGGCGCCATCTTCTGATGGGAATATTAACTAAAACAAATGTGCAGTTTTTAACGTTTATCCAATCAAACTTCTTCTCATTAGCAGACATTTTCAGAGCATAATATATACAAAATAATATGGATAAACCCTTAAAATAAACCTCGTGCTCAAACTAAATCGAAAAATGTCGAAAATTTGCATGAACCCATCGGCGACAAAAACTCCAAATCACCACCGCGCGCGACACAAATCGCACGCGATGCCGGGCGTTGTTTGTGAGTGAAACCGCACGAAACATCCGCTCCGGGACGAGAACCCACCCCAACCGCACCGCGTAACCTTCACCGGCCGTGCAATGGTGTTCAACGATTCGCTTTCCGAAGCGGAAAACGCGCCGTGCGGATTCTGCGCTTGTGGTCGTTCGCTCGGCAGCGGTCAGCCGTTTGGGGCGTCGTTGTCGTGGTAAACTGCACCCGATGCACACAAATGCGTTTTGTTGTTGTTGCCATTGAGTGTGGGGGGGAAGGTCGATAATTCAATTCAGCTTGAAATTTGATACGAAACCTTGCGGCCAAAAAGTAGGACGGATGGACCGGTGAGCGTTCGCTCGCTTGCGTGTGTGCGTGAGTGTGTGTGTTTGTGTGCCGATAAACAAACATTATGCAATCGTGTGCATTCCCGGGGCGTTTTCGATCGAGTGGCAAAATTTGATGATGGCCACGCCGTTTTGGTTGTTTAGTGAGGTTCAATTGAAGCAAACGAGAACCGCAATTACTTGCGAAGCTGTGTTGAGTGTGCGAGTGTGTTTTGTGTCACCGGAAGCTGGAACCGAATTTGAGGGGGTTTCAATATATCAAAAACAGCCGAGAAACAGTTTTGTTACCATTCGGAAGATGCAATAAATGCAACTTCATCAAGAAAAGCCCAACGCGCACATGATTGCATCGTCTTTTTTAATTCCAAATGGAAGGAATGGTACGACATTCCTGCAAGTATAAGATAAGAAACCACGCCAGCCACCTGGCCCACTGGCGCCAACCGTTGCGAATTCGGAATTTGCTAATCTACACGGTGACGCGTGATAATAGAACAATCGTCACATAGATAGCAGACGCATTACTCATGCTGTAATGTGTACGTACGAGTTCGAGAAAATGGCTCCCCCCCAAGTGGAAATGCACACGACTGCACTGATAACAGCCATATCCATCTATTTTCGCTCCAGTCTAGTAGTTTCCAATCTTCGCTTTGGCCGAGTAGTGCCAATCGAGTTATGATTGTGTTGTTTTGACGAACACAGCTAAACACTGCTTGCCGAGCATCGCCATTTTTGTCAACGGCACACGCATGTACGTACGGGAAGCGAATTTAGGGCCATTTTTTGTTTTTGCAGCAAACGAACGTACCGCTGAGCTTGGGGAGTCGCATTCAGTGCAGCGCCGACGTTGTTGTTTGGTCGAAGCGCTTCCCGTGATTAGGAAATGAGATAGACGAGTGAGTGAGTTGTGGTTGTTTTATGCGCTTTTTCTTTGTTTTCGATACTCGAATGGAGGTTTCGTAAAGGGGTACAGGAATAGGCTGGATTCGCCCTTGGAGAGAACGAGACGGCGCAGAACAAGCAGGTCCACATTGCGTAGGCAAAACAACAGAGCGCCGACGAGAATTATGCCCTTCTACGTTCGCTGTTTTCCTTCGTCCCTCCCGGGGCTCGGTTTTGCACACTGTCTGCTGCTTGCCGAAACCGCCAAAAAGTGCGAGCGCACTCCTCGCTCCACTCAGTTGGCTATTTTTCCTATCATATCGACCCGCTGCCACCGAAAGGAGTAGAGAGAGAGAGAGAGAGAGAGAGAATTATTGGTAACGACAACAACAAACAAAACAACAAACCCGGCAACAAACCGATCGGATTACGGACCATGAGCGTTGGGGGTGGTTTGGGAAAATCGAAAATAATTTTTGGCGATACTCGTCCCGCAACGGTGACGGGTGGGAAAGGGAGCGGGGGAGGGGGGGTTGGCTCGTGTTTCGGCGTGGTGGCGTTTTCAGCCGTTCACCGGCTTCGGGATGGAAAACTCCGGCGCTGCGCTGCGTTGCGTTGGACGGCCGTTGGTACCCGGGGATTATTATATTGCAATCAAGATACGCGGAATTGATTCATTACCGTATTTGTTTGCCGCGCACGGGAGCATAGGATTGAGAATTTTACGAGATGTTTTTTGTTGTTGTTGTTCTTTTTGTTCGTTTTAGGCGCGCTGTGTCTGTTCGTTTTATCAGACGGAGCATGAGGCAGCGAAAGCGCTTTAATAGATGGGTGCTGATAGGAGTGGGCTGTGTTTTGTTTTGTTCAAAAATGATTTGTAACTTTTCGTGCACATTTTAGATAGTGTTTTTTTGGTGCGTAAACATACTATTTGTTCGATTTATTTATTTTTAGTTTTTTATATTTCTATTTTTAATTAAGCTTCAATTATGTTTCTATTGTTTGTTTTTCTGGGCTCTCGTTGTTCTTATTTTTTTTGTTTTACTAATCTTGCTTCTTGTCATTGTGTTGTTTGCCAGAAAGTTTTCTTGATTTTTGTAATCTTTCATTTATGTTAGTATGCCTAAATATTATCAATTGTTTTGTATTCTGTACATATTTAGATAACGTTTATTATCTTTATTTAATATTTAGATAATGTTTTATTGAACGATTCACATTATTTGTGTTTTTATTCAACAAATAGAGACTAAAATAACAAATATTGTCAAAATAGAAATAATGTTTTATTTATATCGCTTCTAGGCCTACAGTATTACATTCTTGGAGGTTCTTATCACATTCTGATTACAAAGCAAAACAGTACTTTAAAAGCAAAAATAAAACCGCTTGCTCGAATTAAACACAAAACCGGGTTCGTCGCTTGTTTTCTGCACCTTTTCTCTCTTTCTCGTATTTAACGCTCCGGATAGTATTTTTTACCAGAAATCCGTTACGCGCAAGGGGATAGTTTCGTTCCAGGTTAGTTCCGTGTTAGTGCCGTGTAAACAATCTCGGGAAGCTTAATAAGACAATATTTTGTCATCCGCTGCAAAGCAGCATAGCATTGCACGGATGCACAGACACACATACACCGTGACCGAACGGAAAAGAAGACGAACATTTAAGCGTGTCGTTGCGCGCGCTGGAAGGAAAACGAATCGGAGAACGATGCGTCGTGCCCGGCACTGGGGGACTGAATTATGGCGAGATAATGGGATGATAATTGATGGTGATTAGGTGGGAGATAATGCGTCGAAGGGCGCCTAAAGATTAGTTTTCACTTCCTGTGCCCTGTGCTTTTGGGCACAGCGCACCGTTTCCCGGCGCAGTGGGGGGAAAAGAAAAATAATTTGTACCCTTTTCCCCACCCAAAGAGTATGTCAACGCCCGGGAGTAGTAGGAGGTGGAGAGGGGGAAACCTCCGTTAGATCGTTAGGTCCGGGGACGCTTCGGTTTGTCGGACTGTTGGGACCGGGCGGAAAATGCACATTCATCACACAGATCGCCTGCTGCCTGGCGATGGTGGTTTTCGGTTGCACTGAGATCTAGATCTTGACCATGGGTTGTATGCATATGCGAGTGCCCTTTCCGTGGCACACAAGGGCCTCGCCCGCGAAGGGTAACATTATGTGCTATTAGTTGCCCTGGGGCCTGCGATGGCTTTGGAAGCTACAAATTTGACAAAGTGCACCCAGAAGGCTATTATCACGGGTGTCGGCAGATTTGTCTGGCCGATGGGAATGAAAAGCAGCGTGGAAAGTGTATAAAAGTGCAACGAACTTCCAGCACGTTTGCTCGACTAATGAAACTAAAATGTGCTCTCTAAACACACCCGAAGAAAACCCAACGATCGAGCCAGGCTAAAGCAAAGCACAAGAAAAAGCATGGAAGAAATAAAAAGAGAACAATTTATCACGCTCAACCCGAGGCCGCGAGAGCACCCAGTGCAGCTTGGAACGGTCCCTCCGTTCTTTCCCACGTGGATCAAATCGGCTGCTGCGGTTGAGAGAGACAGCACGCAACAGCAACAAAAAAATAGCCCCAGCACGCATGGCGGGCACGGTGGCAATTACTTTTTCTTGTGGGGAGCCTATCTATTACATACGCTTCGAGCTTTCGGGTGGATTAAAGTGCGCAAAGGGACTTCAGTTAGTTGGCGCACCAGAGGAAGGCGCCAGAAAGAAAGAGAAGATGGTATGGGGCGCAACAGCCACCAGCGAACAAAAAAAAATAGATTTCAACCTCAAAAATGCACCTCTGCAGCCATCGCGCATAGCTCGCATTGGTTTTCTTCTGTTTCGTACAAGACGAAATAATATTGATCGCTGAGAAGCTGCAACGCACAAAAAAAAACCTTCACCGCGCGAAAGCGAGATCGATCGGTGGCGGTTTGCGGTGGCGTACGTGCGAGCGAAAGGGAAAGAAAGCAAACGCACGCAGCAAGGGTTAGGGCAGCCGCATGCAGCGTAATGATCGGCATCAATCAAAGTGCAGCAATAGAGGCTCGATCGATCGGTTTTGCTTTTTTTTCGGTGGTGCATTGTGTAATACTAAGTGTGCTACCGCTCACTCTCTCGCTCTCCCACCCTTTCACACCCTTCCAAACACAATTTTAAAAGGAGTACCAGCGCAAGCAACTTCCCCGGCACTGTGTGCGTGGTGAGGCTTTTTAAAAAGTGCTCCGCCGAGTCCGGCACAACGGTATCGCTATTTGTTTGCACCCGTAATGTAGGGCTTGCACTAACTGCGGCGCTTGCCTTTGATAGGCATATTTAACGGGCCCCGGGAATGATTATGCTACGTTATTAGCAGCATCGATTACGTATCGAGTAGGGGGGGGCTTTTTTTTGTTGCTGTCTGACGAGAGGGTGGAAAATTGGAGCATCTCGTTAGGGAAGGGTTAGGCTCGAGAACATGGAGAACATGGAGAATGGAGTGTTCGTTATTAGGTTGGAGTCGGTGATTGAGGAGATGTTATGTGAGAAGAACTCTCGGTGTGCTTAACTGAGCTTTAAGATTTATGTTTTTTTTATGAATAATAATATCACATTTTAAATACGAAAAGAACATTATTTTAACAATATAAAAAAAAGGAATCTACATTACATAACGTATGCATTAAAAAAGCGACTTTTTTCAAACGGATAGTAAAAATAAACGGTCAAAGATACTTTATGAAAACAAATTACATTTGTTTCTATATTATGTTTATTATTGTACAAAAATATGTCCACTCCGTTCCGCGTCACTTGGCGGCACTTGGCCGGGACTTTTCCATAATAGTCGAAAAAAAAAATGTTGGCATTATCTTCAGTTCCTAGGTCGCCATTTTCATCAATTCATCCCCGGTTTTGGCCACGAAATTATTTGAATATATTCTCCTCGTCAAATGTGTCCAAAAAATCTCGATCGGACAGAGCTGAGCCACGTTAGGAGAGTTAGCATGGTTGAGCGCCACCGGAATGCCCAACTACTCCATTTCTTCCTGCGCTCGTTTCGAGGAGTGGGCCAAAGCACCAATCATGATATTTTTTTATGAAGTAATTAACTTCTGGAAGGCACTTCGTACTATGAATTTCAACGGTCAATGCCAGCCACGATGAAAAGAAGAGGGACGTGACATCTCCTTTTCGCTGATTTTGAGTCGCAGGAACACCTTCCTCGGGAACTTATTATGGTCAGTACCACGTTTCCTTTCGATAGATTTTATCTCCTCCAGAAGTTCCTGAGTATTATAAAAATTGCCCAATAGTATCCGGCCAATACAAAGTGTGTCACAATGGCTCGAACTTTATTAGGTTCGGATTGAGCAGGCGGTTCGAGCAAATCACAGAATGGAGTTCTTTCGATGTTTTGACCATAGCTAATGTAAATGAAGTGATAGAGGCGCCAAATTTTGACAGTATGTTGTCATCAAGTATACATTGGACAAGTATACCACTGAATGAAAAACCGACCACTGGGTGGCAGGATAATCTCATGAAAAATCGAAGCATTTTGCCGCTTTTTTTAACGCATACGTTATGGCAACATTTTTGATGTTTAGTACTACATTTGGTGATAGATTAGTTGCTATTCTCAAGAGCTTATCAATTGAGCCAACTTGTAATAACTAAACGGTGAGACATCGACTATCCAGAGATTGGTTATCACTCTTTTTTTAATTAATAAATGAACTATTTTTTTATGAATTTCTCTTCTTTTCTTCTGTTTTTATATCTCTTTAAATTCTTTCTCATCCCTTTGCACTTGCCAAATGTTTGGAACAATATCTTTCCTAATGTGTATTTAATTCTTCCTGTTTATAAACTAGCCAGAGATATTTAGAAAATA
>KZ073086.1:100903-115632 GCA_002091845.1 Anopheles cracens
GCCCGTGGCTCTTTAAATCAATTAAAGTGTTTCTCGCGTTCCTCTTGTTTAACACCTTTTTATGCCGACTGCCGTGGCAGAAACCTCGGCCAGAAGCGTAGATAATGGATTTCGGTTTGTGATGAGCTGCGAAACGATGCCCGATTAGGCCGGAATGACATCTGGTGCGGTGTGTGTGTGTGTGCGGGAGTTAGTGGCTTGCTGCAGGTGTACGATTTTAAAAGTATTTTTCTAGTCAATCGAACCTTATCGGGGGTTTTTATTGGCGAGTTTTTGTGATAAATATGATTTAGTAGGACATGAGCGCATTTTTTCAACTCAGCTCAAGTGCCTTTTTTATTTATCCATTTATTTAATCATTTTTCAACAAACCATTATGGTGCAGAAGACTCCAATCTGTACTCTGTAGGGAATGAGAATAAGAGATGATAAAAAAAGAAAGAATTGCAGTAAACATAACAAAAATATGCTAGTTTACTTACTATTTAAATAATTATTAAAACGTATTTAAAAATTTACATCAGGCCAATTTCGTAGCAAGAGGGTGCAAACACGGAGATAGGAAGTTAGGCGAATTAGCTAGACAACGATAAAGGTGGCGAAAAGGGAGCAAAAATGGAGCAAAAGGTGGCGAAAAAGACGAGGATGGACAGAGAAACGATCGAAAATTAAGTCTTGTGATTGATCGCACAGAGGATAGAGGTGCATAGGAGAAATTGAAGAAAAAGAAAGAATGTTGATCGAAAATCACGACATACTCTACTAGAATATTTATAAAAAAAATATAAGTAATACAGTCTGTCTCAAGGGTTAAACAACATTTATGATTAAAAACAAACAGAGGAGACTGTAATAAGAAACATAAACAACATTATAACGGAGATGGATATGTAATTGAGAGAGTAAAGTAAAACAGATAATAAAGAAAAGTTGCAACGTCAATTTGAAATATTTCATTATTTGAATATATTTTTTAATTAAAAAAAAGGATTCCTATCCCAAACAAAAGCAAGTTTGGAAACAATTTCTGACGTTAATCGAACGTGTTTTTGTCGTAGCAGAAAAAAAAGCTACACGGATCTCAAATAATGATGGAGCAATACGATCATTTATTATGTTTGAAATTCCTTTCAACCCTAGCTGACGCACCAACTGCAGCTTCAAACGAATAAAAGAATAAAAAAAACGAAACGAAACGAAACAGATAAAACCTCTTCCTGCCGGGGCACAGCACATATTGAAAACATTTGTCGGTCTCGCCACCGACCACACACACACACACACACACACACATTATTGAAACAAATTTGACCAAAAACCACGGCGGGAGTGAGCAACAACAAAAAACACCCCAAAATGCGACCTTCAAATTGTGTCTCGCAGAACATGATGTCATCACCGAAATGCACCAAACTGCACTGCACCACCGCACCGGAGAGCTGACACAAATGAAGATTGCAATAAAATGTGCCTTGCGGTCACCTTTCGTTCCCTCAGCCAGGCCAGCAGCGCTGATAAGCGCGCGCGCGCGCGCGGTTGCCGTGGAGGAGCCGAAACACATTAGACAAAATTAACAACTTCACCGACGGGACGGGATGGCGAATTCACTGTGTTTAATTTGTGCGCTCCCAGTCGCCGCGGAGCGACACGACACGATGATAAATATTGTGCGCCACACCACGCTGCAAGAAAAACTGCAACCGGGTGTCGTTTCTGTCTTTTTTTGGGGGTGGGTTTGTTGATAATCGCTGTCGCACGGGCGTGTTTCAAGGACAGCCCGGGTGGGCGGATTGGATTGCATCAGCTGCATTCTGCGAACGGGGAGGGGAACCCGTGAAATATTGCCGTCATTTGATTGTTCGCTTAACTCCGGTCGTTAGGGATGCAGGTGCAGATTCACGCTTGACCTTGAGCGAGCGAGAGTGAGTCGGCACAAAGCCGGTCTCCAGCCGTGGTGCCGAAAACTGCATTTACGTTAAAGGTTGTTTTTTTGTTGCGGCTGTTGTTACACTTGACATTGTGCAAGTTGTTTCGTCGCAAATCGGACATGACGCATGTTCAGCGTGAAGTGATGCACGTGTCTAAGAATAGATTTGCATCGCAAGGTTTTTATTTCGCCATCAACAACCAAAAAACCCATCAACTGAGTCCGACACTGTTGGAGCCGATCTTTGCATAGTTGTTTGCCTTGTTCGAGCTTAAAAGCCAACCAAAGCCTACTTCGTTTCAGATCAAAGGTTGCATTTCGGCGTCCGGGATTGCTGTTTCGCCCGGAAATGCCTCGAATGCGTCCCGCTTTGGTTCGAAGCGGGGCTCGATTTCAAGGAGAAGAAAGCTACAAAATTCCCATTAGTCATTGGCGGCTCTGGAGGAGCAACGGCGGCAAGAAATTCGGTGCATTCGGCCGCGAAAGAGGCGCTCGAAAGACGCGTTCGTCTCCCGGTGTGGTGTGGCGTGAGAAATGCTTGTTGTCGAAATGTTTTCCACCCCGTTCTCCCTTTCTCCCTTCCTATCCTCAAGCTGGTTCCGTAAGGGTGAAATAAAAACATTGAAGACTGACGGGGAAGGTCCCACAGAGGTCTCCGGGCCACTCTCGCGGGACTTATCGGTGCGAAGCATCTTCCCTTTCGGGCTCGGAAACGAAAACAAGGAAGGCCGCGCACACATATGCGCCAAGCGATCGCAAACGATGCATCGCGCGACACCGTTTTCCGTTTCGCCGGTGTTGATTCGGCGCGTTCGATAGTGGACGTGCGTGCGCCATCCCTTGGCATCCCTTGAGTGTCCGAGGCGGATCGGATCACAAACTTCCAGGAAACCCACTTGACACAGCCGATGGCGAGGAGCCGACACACCGATGCATTGAATCGCATTCGATACACACCGAAGCACTCGATGTTATTGACCCGCTTTTTGGAACGACGTCCGGGGGTCCATCATAGGCGATGAAGATGGCTTTGAACTTGTGCGGATCTTTTCTCACGCGGTTTAAAGGGCGCAATTGTTTTGGGCTCCGTCAGCGATTGACTGATCTTCGCTAGCTTGACCGGACTGGGTTATATATGTGGTGGTATTTGTCACATTTGTTAGCCACTTTCTTTTATTTTTATGTTTTCAAACGGACGATTTGGTTATAAAAAATAATTTTTTTTTAAATTTGTTATCTACAAATGGAAATGATTTTTTTTAAATTAGTAGCAAAAATAAAACTATTAACTTTGGGAAGGTTTTGGAAGGTATATTATTTTCTAACCAAAAAACAGTAAAAAATATACCTTTCATATAAGATAATATAAAAAATGCTTAAAAAAAAATAAAATTATAATTATTTTGTTAAAAGAGTTCGAATTCGAAGAATATTTTATTGTTAAAAAAAATCTGGCTTCATTTCCTTCACAAAATGATATAATTGCTTAAAAAAGCTCAAAAATTCGTAACTTAATCGCTACTCTAGCTATCAAACCGACAAACATGAAAGCGGAGACCAAATATAAAAAAGCCACAAATTAAGTGCACAATTCCACATCCCTGCTACGAGTCCCGGTAATGTTTGTTCACCAAAATTACCCACAAAATTGACTTTCCCAAGCCCGGACGGAGATGCAACGGCGAATCTCGCCACAACGAGACGCTAGACCAAAAAAAAAAGAAAAAAGAAAAAAAGCCGTGCATGCAGGATGGAAGAATCTGTTCCTTCGTCCGGCCTGCCATCCATCCATCCCGTCTTACTGACCACTGAGGCGCATAATTACCTTCCCAGCCACACGTCCGTTACGGTTTTCATTCCCCGGTCGGGTCTCTATTGTGTGGCTCTGGCCGATGCACGATTTTCTACGCAGCGGCGCACAAAAGTGGCCGTGGCGATGCATCGCGTTCTCTGGAAGGCAATCTATTCTCATCATCATCCTCATTTCTCCTCCAGGCCGGTGGCGGCAGCGGTGGTTTCTATTTCTCCTCCACCTCCGCCATCGTTCCACTACACCTTCATCCTCGTTCGTTATGTTTTGCGCGCCTTTTTCGGTGCGCGCTTCGGTATTTTCGGTGCTTCGTCCTTCGTCCGGTCCTTCGGTTGCGCAGGCGCATTACCTGCGTCTTCCGTGCGCGGTGCAGCACACGGCGGCGGCGCGCGCTTGCATACGCAACGGCGTTACGGCGCGTTTTGTCCAATTTCTTTCATTAACGCACAATAATCGTGTTTAATTATTTCCTGGGTCTTCGTTTTTCCTCGCGCTGTTTCGGTGGGGGTGCCCTTCTCCGGCCTGGCAATGGCCTGCAATGGCGCACACGGGAAGGTCAACGAGCTTTTGGACATTTGAATCGTTTATGTGCGTGTCTTCCATCTGGGTGGAAAGGTGCATAGGAATGCCTCGAGCGGAGAACGATCTTGTGCGCATTAACTCTTTATTCGAAGGTTGTTTTTAAAAAAAACTGACTCACATTAACTCAAAACGATCCCGTGTCACAAAACACAAGACGAAGAAAGGAAAAGCAAGTAAAACAAATACACAAGAAGGAAACACATAAGCGATTGACAGAGAAATTATGAAATTATTATTATTCTTCGAGAATGATTATTCTTCGCTCTTTTGCAATAAATGTTGCAGTTTGACTTTTCAATAAGTATTTCAATTATAATTAAAAGATCTTTTTGTAGTCCTATGTTGAAGATAAAAAAAATGCTGCACGCAAGGGGCAACATAATTATGGCAGATAATATCAAACGTATGTGTCGGAGAGGTCTCCACCGGTTTGGGGAGATTTATTGGGACGTAATTTCCGACCGTTCTCCGGGAGTCGAACGTTGTGTGTGAAATGTTGAGCATTCAAAACGCTGAGCACACTTGTTTAGTAAGCGGCGAAGAAATTAATGTTTCTAGAGATGAGATGGATAAACTTGCTTAAGAAATATCAATGATCAGAAGTTTTTTGAAAATTGGATTGGAAGCTGAGATTTCACGCTCAAGATGGTAAACTAGTTGCTGAATATAGCAACAAAGAAAAAAAAGATTGTTAATATTGATTCGATGAGAAATGATTTAAAAAAATATTTTTAAAAAAATTATACTGTTTGGCTTTGGATTTTGGGTATTGCATTCTTTTTAGAAGTTGACTCTTTTTCGACTCCTTTTGACTTTTATCTTTTCGACAACCTTTCGAGCAACCTGCGAAGCTTTAGTCAGCTTGTTTTGTGAGTCTATTTGCTTCTCGATTGTTTTGTATAATAGTTTTCAAAAATATTTTATATTTATCTCTTATTGTTATATTGTTTACATTTGAATGCATAGTTCGAATTATTTTTCTTAAGTCGATTTATTTTCGATAATTATTTTTCTTTTGAATTTCAAATCTTTTTGGCGGAGTTCAGCTCATTTATTTATTTTTATTTATTTATTATTTTTTTATTGTAATTCATAAATCTGCCATAAAGGCTCAACTATGTGTTCTAGAATAACATTGATTTACTAACTTAATACTATTATAACTGACTATACTATTAAAAATCCGACAAAAATTCAAAGTGAATCATCTTGCAGGAGCAATCTGCACATGGCTATTTTCGTGTGAGCACCGTGCGCGGCACGTTTAACGCACACTGGCCCACTGGGCCGACCGACCGCCCGATAGCGACCGCGCGGACTAAAACGCAGCAGCGTCATTCGCCGTTTTGTAGGTCTCCGAGCTGCATCGACACCGTTTTTTGTCGCCCTGGTGCGCTGCGCTGTGCCAGTTTTCGGACGGCGTGTTTGCGTCTGTGTGCGCGCGAGCGCCATTTTTGGGGAGTGGGAGAGCTTCCGAGTTCGGGCGAGTTGCATCGGATTTCAGGCCGGTGCAGAGCACGATCAGGAGCACAGGATCGTCGGTAGATGTGCTTCTGTCGTGTGTGGAACGGTTTGCGCGCGCGCGTGAGAGAGAGAGAGAAGCGCGATATCTCGCTCGCCTGTCCCATTAACACCGCCCGGTGCCACCCGCCCCCTCCCCCCGAAGACGGGAGATGGCCGTCCACCCGTCGTCCTTGGAATTTGTGGCAAGTTCGGGGTTTCGTTTTCTTCTCCCCCTCAGGGGTGGCCGGCTGCACGAAACACTTTTTCCATCCCAAACTCTTCGTGAGGTGGAGCTAAACACAATGTATGATTTTACATGAATATTTTTTATTTTTCTTTCGACATGACTTTTCATTTCAATCAGAAATTGTTTTATTAAAAATATTGCGACTTGTGGAATGTTTTTGATAATATTATACTTGCGTATGCTGTAAATCTTAATCATACCCCCAAACTTACTTTTATCGATTAACCATAATTAATCGATAGAAAATAAATTTTCATCACAAATATAATGCATTTAGATTTATTCTATCTTTGAAAGCTTGCCGTTGCAAAATAAATAGTACAACTGATATATTGAATTACTAAAATTAACATGAAATGAATAATTGTTTTTCACATCAACATGCGATATTGATATTGTTAGAATAACTAACATATCCTTTACTCAGTTTAAGATTGCTTCAAGTAATCAAAGTACACAAAAATCATACAAACATAGACAGAATGTATCACAGAAAAATTGACATCCTAGATAGAATCACTTTCTTATTCTAACAACAGTTTTCCACTATTTTTCCATTTTTCTAGCGAAACTTTTGAAAGATTGAAATGTTCTAAACCTTTTTAAACTCCAAAAGGACGAAAAAATATGCTTTCATTTTATGAGAATTTGAAATTTCCCAAAAAATAAAAACAAAACATTACGATCCGTTTTACCGCTCCGGAGTCATTACACATCGAATGCATTTATTTCTTCAACTGAATTGATAAATGTAAGGAAATACTGCACTCGTAAACCCGGCTCGCATAAAACGGCCCCATGGAAAATCGGTAAATTTTTAATTCCGAACCAAAAAATCGAATACTACTCCCAGTAAAGGTGCGCTCGTACCTGGTCGTACTGACCGGCAGCATCTGGCGGTTCGAAAACGAAAAAAACAGCCACGTCAGATGCATTCAACCAACGCCTCGCAGGAAGAGTCGTAAAACTACGGCAGCATAAAAATCCAGGTCCCGTACCCCCGCGTACATAAAACCCTGCAGCAGGACGATCAGACGTGGTGTGTCACGCAGCACGCAGAGTGAGCGAGACGAAAGGAGTGAGCTATGGGAGAAAAAAATAACAAATAAAACAACGCACCACCACCGGTGGGAAAAATCGATATTTCGCAGTTTCAGTTTCGTTTCGCCGGTGAGCCTCTGTCGGTGGCGAATGCAATTCGCGAGTCCGGTGGCGCAGCGTACGATTCGTTAAACTAGATTAACGAAACTGGGTGCTCGCACCCAGTGCACCGGTATCGCGCAGCATAAAAGCGTGCACAGCGTCCACATACACGGTGCGATTGCGTTTTTATGGAATGAAACCGAAAAGTGTGTTTTTTTGGCTAACGCCAAGCAAAAGTCACTTGTGCTCTTCCTTATCTCATTTGCACCAACAACCCACCCAGCCACCCACCCACCCACCAGAGCAGCCGGTGTGACCGCATCGTAATCGTTGTGCTAACAGGAAACAATAATAACAATAACAATAACGATAAAACAACCAACGTGTACCTCACGAATGTGCAAACACGAACATGACGGTTATGTCTCTGTGTGTGTGTGTGTGTCTGTGTGCGGGCGCGTTTTTTGCGTGTTTTTCGTTGGTCTGCTCCCCGAAGCGCACTTGAGCCCGATGGCACACATATTTTTCCGTTCCCCCATTTTCCAACACCGAGCGAGCGAGAGAGAGAGAGAGAGAGCGAAAGAGAGCGAATGAAGGCGCCTGCATATAAGCGAAACCAGACCAAACTCGTTCCAAAGCCATCCGCCCGGGTGATGTATGTGCGCCTCCATGCGCCCGACAAACAACCTGCAGTTTTTCCACCTCCCAGCGCGAAACTACACCCTTACAAACGCACACAGTGGCGCCCGTCCTTCAGGGCCATTTCGGTCGTTATCCCTTCCACGGTGCGCTCTCTCGCTCTCTCGCTCGCTCGCTTCCTATTTACACGCGATTATATGCTGAAATTCACTTTCACTTTCACTGCACACGCCACCATTTCCCCGGAGGGAAAACATCCCTTTCCCGGCCTTTCCTGCTGTCGGAACCAACCCTGCCTCTTCGAGTGTATGTGTGCGGTTTGTGTGTGCTGGAAACGAACAGCGCTTCGTTGCATCGCATTTTCCACACCCCCCCCCCTTTTTACCGTTGTGTGCGATTTTTCTCGTGCTGCGTTTTTCCACTGCAGTGCGCCCGTCCTGTCCCTCTTGCGCTGGTTACATACTGCGACGGCTCTACCTATACCATCAAGCGGCAGCGTATGCACACCGCGTTTGACCCCCATCCCCGTCTCTTTCTAGCGCACGGATAATCCGGTCGGAAAACGCACTAACACACACGCACGGAGAAGCGGCAAAGGAAAGGATCCTGATTCCCCTTTTGGTTGGCGTGTTGTTTCGTGTTATCCTGTTCCGTGCTGGCCGGTTGTTATGTTTACGGGCCACGGGAGGCCCCCCCCGCACCGTTTTACACGGCCATCGGAATTGGTTTTCCGTCTGGCCATGGGCTCCATTTTCCTTATACGCACCGTGGGATTTGCTTCTCTTGCTAATGCTAAGACACTGGAATGAAACATCGATACCGTTCTCGTTCGTTTCGGTGTTTCGTGCTTGCGTTGGTGTTGGTGATGCGATCCGCCGATGCAGATTCGGCACTGGGAGCCTCCACCTCCTCCCCTCCCCGGGAAAAGTGCACACGTGCGGGAATGGCGGAATGGTGGCATGTGCAACGCGTCCGGAGTGCTTCTGCGCAGCAGCAGCCATCGCAAACGCAGCGACGATTTCGATGGCGATGCAAGGCGCGAGAACGCTCGAGAGAGAGAGAGGGAGAGGGGGGTTGGGTTGGAAAAAATGTGGGCCACACGCACTTTTTGGTTTTATTTTCCACCGAAAACGGAGATCGTACAGCTTAAGACGGGTGCGTTTTGTGTGGTAATATTCGCGTAATCTGTTAACAGTTTGCTGCAACTTCTTTGAAATGTGTTATTCCGTGCAATCGAACCGCCGCTGGACACCCCTCGTGGCCACCCCGTTGCGTTCCGTCCATTCCCGGGGGTTTGTAACACTTCCGCCTGCGCTACAAATACACAGCCCGAAACCCGGGCGACTTGGCATTACTACAGACAACACCAGCAGCGTCCTTTACCCGGCCAGGCCAGGTTCGATGGCACGGGACAAGGACGCAACACCAGCGCGATCACTCATACCGTCCTCACGCCACTGTTCCCGCCTTTCCCGTGCAGTTTTTCACTTTCACTTTCCACCACACTGCACCACTACTAGCACAGCGCCGAAAAACACCGGCACATGGCTGCCACGCTTGTGCATTCCGCGCAACGCAACGCACACACTTCCTGCCACACTCGGCTCGGTTCGGTGGTGTTCGTGAGTGACGGATTTTCACCGGGCGGGAAAACACAACCCACATAGAGAGAGCGAGAGCGACCGAGTGTAAAATGAGAGCGAGCGGTGGGCTGCCGTTATGTACTTGGTGTGTGAGTAGCCTACGGAAGGCTCACCAATACACCTGCAAGCGGCACGGGCGGAAAAGTGCACGTCGCGTCACGCGAGTGGAAAATTGTGCCACCCGTAGAAGGCTCTCTGTTGTGCCTCCGTAGAAGGCTCCATCTCGTTCTACTGCATAAGAGACGAAGAGTTCTCTCTCTCTCCTTATTTGAGTTGCTTTCTCTCTCTCTCTAGCACGCTCGTTTAGTCCTTTCCCAGCTGCAATGCCCAGTCCTAGTACACATTGATAATGATAGAGCAAAAATGACGGCCTCCTCTGCTGCAAGTGGAAATAGGATATTCCATTTCATTCACCCTCGAGCCACACATACACTCACGCACCGGACTTGATACATGGCAGCACATGCATCCTTCGCTCCACTGCCACCGTAAAGGAAATAGCGAGCAGCAGCAGCAGCATTAGGATGCCATTTTTGTACATAAAGGTCCCGCTGCTGGGACGGAAGAAGGATGCGTGTGTGCGTGTGTTCCGGGCGGGGGGGATGGGTTTGCTCTTGAACTATAAAACACACCAGCGCGTCCGTCAGGCGCAGCCAGCCACGAACAACAAAGAAAGTGCTGCTGCTGCTGCTACTACCTCCTCTTGTGAGGTGATTCTTGCTCGCTCGGGTCGATTGGGTCGTTGCAGCGGCGTAGGAGGCGGCGAGTGAGAAGGGATCCGATGCTGCTGCTGCTGCTGCTGCTGCTCTATATACCACATAGTACATCATGCTGTCATCGTTTGTATTCCGGGTTTTCCAAACGGCAACGGTGGAGGCAAGCGGTGGCAAGCTTTTCGCTGCACATGGTCTCATGGGTTGCGTCTGTATTTGCTGCCCTGCCAACGGGGCACCGGCGGGAGGCGGCGGCGGCGGCGGCAGGAAACGTGTTCAAATTGGTGAATAAGAGGACGAGGACCGCATACCGCACCCGGGTGCGTGGTGTCCCTAGCCGCCGGGAGGGGGCGAACGACGGAGGAACGAAATGAACTCACGTTGAAAGTGAAAGCGACAGCGCCAGCCAGCAACAGCGATGGTGCGCGCTACTGTGCCAGCAGGGATATAATAACAGAGATCAACACAATGGCGGTGGGTTTGGGGAGGGTTGGTGGACTTGGGGCGAGAGGGGAATATAATAAGAAGACGTTCAACATTTTGAACGGCAGGCGCGATGCGCGTCGGTGCGCTGGACTAGGAATGTGTGGCAGAAACGTGGCAGGCGAACAGCAACAGCAGCATCATCATCATCAGGAGCAGCAATTCAGCGCTGCGTTTCCTCATTTTGGCTTTCGTTGGAGAATTTGTTGATTTGTTGGTGTTTGTGTCCTGGAGAGAGTCGGCACGAACCACTGCTTATCTTTTCCAACGGCCTCCCCCCCCATACCGAGACGAGATGCGACGCATTCGAGTTCTCCACTCCCTGGTGTTGGTCCGTGCAGGATGTGCTCGCCGTTTGGATCTCAGTGCTTGTTCCGGGAACGCTAGCCTACCTCATAACTCGGCGATATGATGATGGGGGAATTCGTGCTCCGAAAGGCCTATATCCCTGGGATGCTACCACCAGCTGGGTTGATAGTTCTATGATGGTAGCTTCAGCGACGTTGGTCCAAACGTGGCTGCACACACAGCTTGCTTTGTCCTGTCGTTTCCTGTCCTGTCGCGATATGCGTCGAATGCAAATTCGATTCGCAGGTCCGATATCTGTCCGTATCATTCTTTGCCCGCAACCAGCCCGGTTCCTTTTCCGGTGAGCCTAGACCCGGCCTGTTTCGGTCTCATCAAAACTGGATCTCATAATACTGGCGATGGTGGTGGCTGTGTTATGTTCCGCCAGGCTCGGGGATTAGATCCTTTAGGAAGGCCGGGTTTTTTCAATATCCGCCCGCCGCTCGCTCGGGTGCTTGCTTTTAATCAAGAAACTTGTCTAGCGCACGATCGATGCGTTCCGCCGCTTTCTGTTCTCCGGGTGGGTGGACGTGATGGTGGCGCCCTGTTTCCTAAGCCTACCGCGACGGCCGCGCTTGAGGTGGAAATTATTTCTCGCACAGATATTATAAAACACGCAGCCTGCTGTTGCTGCTGCAGCCTCCACCAGCCTGCTGCGTGCTAGAGTTCGGGGCGATTCCATTCGTTCCCCAACCAGCACGGGCACAATCTGCGCTTCACTCGCTCCAGCACCGGGGCCCGCCGTTTTCCGAACGCGATTGGAATTTGATGGAACGAAAAGATGAAAAATATATTTTAACCTCGTAGCAGCACGTGGGAGGGGAGCGTGCTGGTGGTGGTGGTGGTGGTGTGGTTTGGAAATTTGAAACTCGCGACTATAACGCCGCGCTGAAAGGGAAAGAATTAATGGCGTAGGGTGCGCGCCGTTGCTGTTACGCAACCTGCCCATATTCCCTCGGTTTCGGTTGCGTTCGTTCGCGTTTGTCCACAAACATTGCACCTTTTCGCGCGCGCCGAAAAAGGACAATTTCTCTGCGTTTCCAACAACCGCAACCTGTGCAGTGACGCACGCAGTTGTCTGAATGGAAGGTTCCTTCCGGGGTTCGCATTTCGTACAGAGCCTGGCCCCGGAAAGTAGCTGCAGAAGTAGCACGCTGAAGTGCAATTGAGACCGTTCGGGTTCGGTGGAGGATGCTCCAGAAGCGTTCGCTGAACCGTACGGAAAACGGACTTTACTACCCTTCCGGTGTGTTGCTTGTGTGTGTGTAAAAAATGGATGTTGCATTTCCGTTGCTTATAACAAGCTTGAATCGAGCGTTTTTCCTCTATTGTTGCGTTCTTTCAGGAACAACCGTCTTGGTTTGGAGCATGCAGCCAACGACTTTTTTTTTCTTACGAACTTTTGTCCGGCGACGCGAAGGACGGCGAAAGAAAAACGTCCCATAATTTATGACCTTCCTGCGCTTTTCCCTGCACAGCGCCGCAACAGCGAAAGGGAAAGTTTATTTCAAGGCTCTTCCGTTCTTGACGAAGCGGGCACTTTTCGGTTCGGGAAGCTATTACATGTTTCTCGGTCCGCTGTGGGCTGTGCAACCTCCCAGTCCCACCCCCACCAAGCCGACGCCACAACACAACCCGTTCCGTTCCGGGGCTGGCAAACAAGTGCCGCACCGTTCGGTACAACTCCCGAAGGGTTATATTTCAGGGCGCTTCGTCGGTGCGTTGCGTAACGAAAATGGCCCCCCCTCTTTTGGATGGTGGGCCTTCTTCCCGGTGCTATTTTTCCCGAACAGGGTTCGCCCGCTCGCACATGACGGGGCAGTGAAAAATGGTTCGGCGTTTATTTGTGTTTGGTTGCAAACTTTCCGACCTGCGAGACAAGTTGACCGTTCTTGTAGGGAAGGGGGGAGGGGGACGAGGCGAAGTAGTTCTAGTCTGCGCATCAATGTAGTACATGGAAGGAACATTTCGTGTTAATGGAAACGCCGCCTAAGCTGAGTGAGCCTGCTTGTTCTTGCAAACGGTGTTCTAGTTTTTCTTTTACCTGCTTTTTTTTCGAACAACGACGGTAAGGCGGTTCGGAGGACGATGGGCAGACCTAGTTTGAATAGCAATTTTTGGAAGTTAATTACTTACGGAAATCCGTTGAGATTGGTTAACGTATGGGTTGGACATTAGTTTTCAATTACGCACTTTTCGCTCAGCCCCATGCACTACTGGGTTGGTGGAACATAAAACGGAGGCGAATGCGTTGTTGGTCGTTCCGTAGAGCAAAGCGCTTAGAGGGAGGCGGCACGTGTCACCGCGGTACGCGCAGTGTCCGGTTCGGTAATTACATCGTTATGCGTATGCGTCGACCAACGGTGACTGCACGCAACGTACGCGCAACGGGGTTTTCCCCCTTTTCCAACGGCGGTCTCCTAGTTTCGACCGGAATATCGATCGCGGAAGGAGGGGAAGTGCAGGACGGGATTTGCGACAGGATTTCTTGTCGCATTTCTTGTCAGCGTCTCAAGGGTTTTTGTTTTGGGGGCCCGAGAGAGGGTGTACCGGAACCGAACACAAGCTAACTGTACCTGGCTTGTGTTTAGCGCGTAAGGCGTTTTTTTTGTTTGGCTCGGCCGCTTCTGGTTCTTGTTTTGCGTGTTCCATTATGCATTTTCCCATTTCCGGCATTCGCGAGCGTGCTCGTGCGTCGTTCACGCACACGTTCCTAGAGCAGAAAGGGGCAGTGCAGTAGTGAACTGCTGCTGCAAGTATAATTAAACAAGTAGCACAGAGGAGGAAAAAAAAACTGTCAGAGAGATAGAGAGAGAAAGAGGGAGAGAGAATGTGTGTGTTTCACGCGGTTACCAAATGCGTATCGTGCTGCGTGCTTTTTTGTTGTTTCTGTAGCTATGCTGTTAATTTTCTTTCGAGGTTTTGGGGCACAGTTATATATACATATTTAAATGCTGTCGCCAGTCGCGGCACCACCGTGTGACGCACTCCCCGTGAGGCTAATACGCTGCCAAGTGGAAGGTGCACTCTGAATTGAAGTGCACAGAATCTACTTTCCTTCTTTATGGTGGTGGTGGTGGTGGGAATTAGTTGCGTATAATTAACCTAATTAGCAAACTAGAGGGGAGAAAAATGCGGCCCTCATGCGGCGAAGGGCAAATAAATGCGCCTCGCACTGCTGCATGTACACGGAGGGTAAGGGTGCCGTGATAAGAAACAGGAAGTATGTTTTATTAGATCGATCTTAAATATGTTCTTGCTTGCTTGCTAGTTTAACGCTTGTGTTTTCTATTTTAGAGCCAACTCTGCAAACGTGACAATCGAAGTAGACGGGAATTTCACAATTTAAAAGCACACCGTAAGCGCCGTCCTTAGCAGGCCATGATTTTCTCACGCTCGTCCCGTTTCGCTCTTGCGCCCCGGGTTGGAAGCCCCGTCGGTCCTTGGGACACGCACATTTGCACTTCCCAGTCTTCGTCCCGGCCGCGTGGCGTGCATCCCAACGCAACGACGAGACCCGGATGTCCTGTGGGTCTGTGTGCGTGTGTGTGTGTGCGCAGTGTGCGTGATGAATTTTACCTCTCACTGCTGTCGTCCTGCCTGCCCAACTACCTCAGCGTGAGCGAAGTGTGTGCGTGCAATCTACCTTTTCCTGCACACAGTGAGCGAGAGAGAGAGACAGGCGCAGAGA
>KZ073086.1:124920-135249 GCA_002091845.1 Anopheles cracens
GTGTGTGTGCGTTGTTGTCGCGCGGGTGTGCGAACGCAAGTGCGTTCCGGATCGGATAATGGGGGGGGGGGAGGGCAACCGTTGCAATGCTGACGTTTCAGGGGTGGCGAAGAGTGTGCGGGGGAAGCAAACGTGTGCATATGCTGACGGTGAAAAGTTCGTGTGTGCGAGTGTTTTTGTTTTACCTCACCGAATGGTGGAGAAGGTAATGGAAGTATGTCGTTGTGTTTTTTTTGTTTTGTTTTTGTTACAAAAATGCTTTAGCTTCAATGTGCGTTGTGTGTGTGTTATTGAATTCAATCAAACACATGGGCGGGTGAGCGCGCGCACACGTTTCCTTTTGTCCCACTCACACACAGCCACACACCCCGGGAGCGAGTGCGCCCTTGCATTGGGTGAAATAATAATAAAAAATACGCATAATCAAAACAGAAACACATTTAATCCATTTGGCTCTGCCGCAAACGATTGTTGTTGCTTCCAGCGAGGGAAGTTGACGGCAGCAATTGCATCGAGCTTCCCGAGCGCGAAAATGGAAAGGAAATGTAAATTTTATGCAGCTCTGGGCTCGTTCGGTGTTTTTTTTTTCGGTGGCGGAACTGTGCGTTCACATTAGAACGACCGCCTAATTTCCATCATTAAGGCGGGGCGGAACCTCGTTGAAATGACACCGCTGACGGAGTATCCGTCGCAGAAGGAGGATGCACGCTGCTGCTAATTAGCATGGCAGTTGTGCATTCTGCAATCCACTGTGAACAATGCTTCACTTTTTACGAGGTGTTAATGATGGGGAACGATAGCTGAATTCACGATTAATTGATTGCGCAATGTGTATTAAAGTTGGCAGGCAATTTTGTCCATATTAAAATGTTGAGCTAAGAAAGCGCAGTTTGCTCTTGTAGCCCATTTTGGAACATTGTAGCTAAATATTAATTATAATTAGACGTCATCGTATTAGTATTTTACTTGATATATCAACGCAATGGCTTTTTCGATTATTCTCTAAGAACACGATTGCATCATGTACTATTTAGAGTTGTGTGAGTCGACTTAGCTTTGTTTTTCACAATTCTTTCAAATTATATACATGAGATTAGTAAAAAAATCTCAAAAAACGGTAGCGACCCAAATAGATCCCCCCCATACCAAAATTGATACATCACTGGAAACCGAAGTTGGGTAGTCGTTTGACAGTCAAGCAGTTCAAATTGAAATTTAATGTTTTTTTTAAAGTTAGATAAAAGCTGATCGGTATTGGAATAATAACATAAGACAAATTTTAATTGGTATTGAATGGATGGTAAGTATTTTCATCACATTTTCCGAACTTGGTTTCCAGTGATGTATCAATTTTGGTATGGGGGGGGATCTATTTGGGTCGCTACCCAAAAAAAGTTTACTCCCAATGTGATTCCAAAAAATTGTCAAGGAAGAATCGATTCTTGAAAATAACTTTAAAATTATCGAATAAAGCTCTATTTTATTGAAAACCCAAATAAAGGTTCTGAAACGAGTCAGGAAGAGTGGATAATGAATTGACTCCCAAAGAGTCAAGTAACGAATCGATTATAAAAAAAGAGTTTAAGAGTTGACTCCCGAAAAATCTTTGGAAAAGAATCAACTTCCTAAAGAGAGCTAAAGACGAGTCGCCACCCAAAATGATTCGTCAAATGATGGCTCTTCGAATTTATTCGACTCTCCTGGCACACAACGACAACCACCATCAGTTCCCATTGGTGTCCTCTCCGCCGTGCGTTGTACCGTGAGTGCGCACCTTACCAAGGCTGTGGCTCAAACGTTTTCCCCGAGCCATTGTTTTGGAGCGTAAGGCTCAAATATTTGAACAACTATTTCATCACGAAAATCCTTGCCCGGTACTTGCGCCAGCGCCCGGCTGCCTGTGCCTGTGTGTTCCGCTCAGTTTACCTACCCACACCCGATCCGTGTTCACTATCATCCTCAACACCCACCGCAGGTTTCTTCGTGCGCGCGCGTAAGACACGCACTTTCTCACGCGCGCGGCCACGAAGCGAGCGGGACAGCTGTTCGTTTTCACACACAAGTTGACGGTGACTCTCGTCGCCGGTGATGCTGGATGGTTCTCAATATCGGCATATTTTTCAATATTTGCATTCGCTTAGATGAGACGCGCCCGAACGCCTCCGGTGGGGTTTTCCCTGCCTCTGGTCTCCTCGGATTACTGAGCAGCCGAGGCAGCCGGTGGGGCTACACGCGATATGCTGAGGTGTGCATGTTTTACGTCGTCGGCTCACAAAATCTGCGTATTTCGAGGAAGGGTTCGGGGTGGTGCCCGGGCACATTCAATATTGACTCAACGGAGGAGCGATTGTGCGTACACGCACGTCTCAGTGTTAGTTAGGGTTTTTTTTTGCATGGGAGCCAATGGCGTCTGTACTGGGGGGAGTTCGTGATGCTTGGGTCCTCGGTAACGATATTGTCACCTCGTTTGCTGAGCTGAGCAGTGATCCAACGGTGGAAGACGATGTTACCTTTAAATAGTTTTCTTATCATTAGTTTAGTCTAGTCTTTTAATATGATCTACAGGTATATCTTTCTTTGGAAACCATAACCTCCAAGTATCAGAATCTCCAGATGTGTGCTACTTAACGAAACTCCCATACCCACTAAAGCAACCTGCATGCAAGGCAACACACCGGGCCACCGTCTTTAAGAGCCAAAAATCGATCCCACCGAGCATAACTTGTTTTGTTTTTGTGCGTCCTTTGTTCGCCAAGGATTTGTTTGCGGCGCCGTGCGTTGGAGCGCACGGTGTTGCTGTTCCGCCGGTCCCATTCACGGTTTCAACCACACACACAATAAAAGCCCCCGGAAAATGGGCGAAGACGGTTGTAGTCGTCCTGGACCTGTCCCGTTGTGGTTAGAGCCTACCATCATTTTAATGGATGGTTTGTTTTATTTCATTCTTTTTGCTTCTGTTCGTCGATGCGTCGCGCTGTTCCTTGCATTCAAGATTTATCGTCGGTTCGATGTTGTTGTTGTTGTCATTGTGGCCAATGCTGGCCAATGTGGTGGAGCCGAAGCAACAGCGGCAGTTGGCAGTTGGCGGGATGTTTTTATTTCCGTTTTCAAAACCGTCGCCGTATGGGAAGCGTCATGAGGCCTCGGCATTGCCGCGGTGTGACCTATGGGTTCCGATCGAAGATAAATCAAAGATTTATGTGGAACGCGTGTAAAGGCACAATCGTCTCTGACAGCAAGCGCTGAGGTGGGGTGAGAACTGGGTGGGAACCTGGGTTTCGGAAGTGGGTTGGCTTTCCGCTTTACAGCTCGGGTCTACTTGGGCCACATTCCGTACGATCCAGCTCACCTTCGCCTGCGAATTGAGCTTTTCCACCGACGTGAAGGGGGCGACATAAACTGTGTCCTTCCAAATTTAGTTTGATTGCTATTTTCGGAACCCATTTCCTAACCTGTGCATTGCGGTATTGCTTTCCCGTTCCAGATCGTCCGCGGAAGATAGTCCGTGCAGCGGCAGCAGTTCGGCCCAAGACGGAGCAGCGAAACTTAGCTGCCGAGCGCGCTGCACACTAGCAGCGTGTGTGCCGTGATAAGGAATCCACTCTGTCGGAGCGCTGTGTCTGCGCAAGGCAAACGGCAGCAACATGGATCAACAGCAGTACTGCCTCAAATGGAGCAACTATTCGTCCAACCTGGCGGCGGCCTTCTCCAACCTGTTCGATTCCGCCACACTCACCGATGTCACGTTGGTTTGCGGAGGTAAGTGATCGCACGCACGTTTCTGCACTTATTTTCCTACCGTTTTTCCCCATTTTAGGTAGGCAGCGTTGTTGAAAAATCTCGAGGTGGGCTTCGAGGCGTGGGTCTGTGTTCTCGGCACTTTGAAAGGATTTTCAACCGGGCTGATGACTGTTGGTTCGCGCGGGGTCTTCTGGAGGACGGCACCACGCACCGGGAAATTATCGCGTACATGTCAGGTTTCGTCAGGTTCGCGACTCACTCGAAATCGAAAGTAAAACCCAAACGCTGAGCACTACTCACGTTGTTGCGTCTGTGAGGGGGAACGGAAATGCGAAGCGGATTTTCAAAGGATTAGACATTTATTTTAAATTTTCATTTTACCCATTTCGTTCACCGGTCGAACGACGAAGGATCGGGGCCCGCATCATGCTTCTCTTCGCGAAGGATATCTTCGCGTTCGCGATTTGTTGTGAAATGGAATAGGTGTTTTTTTTCGGATATACGAGACTGTATGATCCGAACGTTGGCGAGAGTTTGGGAACGGTCACTAACAAGGATCTAAGGGCTGTTGGGGACCTCACAGTGTGCTTCACCTGTCTAAGCCGGATGGTAGGGAGGGTTATCGCTTTTTTGCTTTCAAATTGCCTGTCATCTAGGATTTCTTGCGTATGGATGTATCCCGTTCTTTGACTGAGTGTTGGTATGAACACACAGTCTGGTTTTGCGAGATTTATTTATATAGTAATGGACAGTATTGACAAATTTGCTCGATCAAACTTAGGAAGGTATTTGAAACTTAAGGAATAATCGCAACTGTTTATAACTGCAATATCTACTTCGGTCTGGACAATGTCCACCAGGTGGCCTAGTGTATGAAGAGAAAATTTCTTTATGTTTGCTTTTTTGGATCGTTTTATCAACATTTTTTCGGGAATGAATTGAAACTCCAGCCTAAAGCATACGTTTTGACGCAATTTACACGTACGGATAGAGAGGAATTATAAAAAACCCCTACTAGAGATATAGCTCATGATAAACCTGTTCCGGCAGAGGACAACACACACACATCGCGGGATGTGAAATGCTTTGCGAAAAGTGTGAGCGTTCGCGGTTCGCGCGTCACAATCGCGGAAATTAATTTCTCCCGCGACACACGCGCCGTTTTTTTTTCCTCTCTGTATCACCTTTTGTTTATTCTGCTGATCCTACAATGCCTGCATCACGGTCCGCGCGGCGTTGTTTGTTTGCTTTGTCGTTTTATATGTTTAAAAAAATCATCCCCCTGCTGCTGGGTGGTGTGATGTGTCGCGAAAGGATTGAGAAGACGGAAGGTTTTTTTGTTCTGGTTTTGCTCCCGCTCCCTTCCCGACGCACAGGAGTCCGGTTTCCTGTGTTGGATGATTTCCTTTAGCACCTGCGGCGTGCGGAGTAGCGGCCGGACACAAGCCTTCCTGGCGTTGTCGTGGCCTTGGAGTTGTGTTTTTTTTTGTGCTAGGTTTTTTTCCCCCCCACAGAATAGCCCTTTATTTTTTCTCCGCCGTAGTGGATTTGTTTTTAAACTCACCGGTTTTCGGATTTGGAGTCCTTTTTTTTCCGCGACCGATAGCCGTGCGTCACCCGCGTGATTCGGGAAATTGAGTGGAACTTTCCGGTGGAAACTCGACGGAAACTCCGGTGGAGTAGGCTCATACGGCTCTCATTCCGCCAGACAACATAGCTGCACCAAATCATCGGTCTCTGGTTACGATTTGCTTTTTTTCTGCTTCTTTCGTTTCGTTTTTACCCTCGCGCTGTATTTGTCCACAATCGCGAGCGGCTTCCTACATTCAAATATGGATGGAGTGTCCCCTCGCCAGGAACGGACGAGGCTGACGGGCAAGCACGGTGGCTTTGAGTGCTCGCTGGGAGCAAAATTGAGCTAGAGGATTAAAATTTAATAATGTTTGGCCGGTGTTTGCTTGCTGCGTTGTCACACTTGACAGTCCACGGGTGTAGAGCGAAAGGAAGACCACCACTATCAGGCGTGCCAGCACACTGGCCGGGGTCAGAATGTTTTCGGCCGGCTTGTTGTCTGTGTGTGTGTGTTTTTTTTTCGCTGTTAGAGCCTCCACCCCGTGTGTATCAAGCGCAACTTTAGCTCGTCGCGCGTTTGGATAATACACCACCGCGATAGTCTCGCGAGGTCGTTTTGGGTAGAATTTATTATAATTTTTATTGCCCTGTGGCTTTTTCCCCCTCTCCACGCTTTTGGGGTGTGGACAATTGTGTTTGGCAGTGATTTTTCGGAGGATGAGCTCTCGAGGTGTGATCGGGAATGAATTGAAACTCCAGCCTAAAGCATACGTTTTGACGCAATTTACACGTACGGATAGAGAGGAATTATAAAAAACCCCTACTAGAGATATAGCTCATGATAAACCTGTTCCGGCAGAGGACAACACACACACATCGCGGGATGTGAAATATCCTTTGCCCTGGAAATTCACTTTCGTTGTGCTTTTCCGCGCACCACGCCGGCAGGGAGGTGTCGCTAGTGTGTGTGTGTGTGCGTTACAGTGTTTCCGTGCCGCGGGCGGAAATGATAAAAACCCGACACGATTTTGAAACACGAGAAAGATTTTTCCCCCTCTCCACGCTTTTGGGGTGTGGACAATTGTGTTTGGCAGTGATTTTTCGGAGGATGAGCTCTCGAGGTGTGGTGGAGCGCGTTCGGCAAGCGTTGATTGCTGCTGTTGAACGCCGCGGCGGCACGATGGTGGCCGAAAGCAAATATTGCAAGTTTCGCTAGTTAAGTAGATAATTTCTTGCTGCTGAGCTGGGCAGAACTTTAACGGTTTGAGTTGTGTCCTACATTTTTTGTCGGATTTTGTTGGCTTATCCGGGCGGGTGGAGATTAAAGTTGCGCTTTTGGGCGTGATGGCGAGGTTGAAGTTGTGCAGTAAGCAGGACGAGTCTTTAAGCGATATAAAGTGCGTTGGAATTGCTAGGGATGAATACATTTTGAAGGAGGCGTTGAGTTGTGTGTACATATGACGAATGAAATGCCGAACTAGTTTCTGACTGTTGGGGTGCTCGCATGGTCTCATGCGTAGTGCATGGCCTGTCACACTACAGGTCGTGTGTTCAATTCTCATCTCGACCGGGTTCCTCTATTTCGCCTTCAGGATGAATTTGACTTTTCAGCTCAGAGAGGTGTATAATAAAACCGTGAAAAATCAAGATATGATAGAGGTACATATCACATTCATTAAAAAGGCTTTAATATATTAAATACCACCATGTTACAACTAGAAACTTGCACATACAGACTTCTGTTCGCTCCTTTCAAAATCGAGAGCTGTTTAATAACAACAAATTTGTGACACTGACACGGTTTTGTGCATCCTGTGAAGGTGTGCGAAGCTAAAGGGTTCAACACTTTCCATTTGCTGCTTTTCCCCGTGATTGCTTCTGTGTTGAAATTGGTATTACGTGTTTCATTCAGTACATGTTTATAATGTATATGAATGCCACTCTCTCTCTCTCTGCTCATAATCGTTGCCCTGCCGTTTGCGGTTTGAAGGGGGAAGGAGCGGCCAATAATGATGATGATAACGCAGAAGATGCTGACGCGTTCGTGTTGGTGAAACAATGGCACGTCACTGGAACTGATAGTGGTGGTAGTGGCGAGAGTCCTAGTAGTGGTGCCGCAAAGGTGTCCTAGGAGCTGTCGCCGCAGGTCGTTGGTCTGGTGGCTTACTTTCACTTTCACGCCGCCTCAGCACCCGGGCGAGTATGTACATAACGCTTTGCCCAAACCGCGCAATTGAGTAATGGTGCGCTCGCGAATAAATAATGTGTTTCCACGCGATAGATCTTCGCGGCGGTCTAGTTCTGGCTGGCGCTGGTGCGAGCTGCCTTTCGATTTGAGTTTTGCAGCGAATTGTTGTTCATCGATTTTTCCGGCTTCGAGGCTTTGCGGAGCGATCGTTCGCAGTCGCCATTAGGGACTGTGTTGTGGCGTTGTTTGGGGTTTGGAGTTTTATCTGCCGGGATCTCTCGGATGGCAGTTGTGCAGGAGTCGCGAACGTTGGTTGTTGTTTTCCCGCGTTTGATACGATGGCGCGAGAAGAGCGAAAAAATAGAAGAACAAAAAAACCCACCGAGTTATCCCCGACAAACATCAATTTTGCCTGGTCCGGTCATGTGGATATAATATTTTCACTTCACGCCGCTGCCGGGGTTTCATTGATTTTGGGTGTTTGTTGTGAAAAATATCCCGCCTAAAGCAACGTAAGCAGCAGCCCCGCCACTTCGTCCGCCACTTCAGCGTAAGCTGCCACTCGCTGTCGCTATAATTATTTTTCATCTTCACCAGCGGACGGCCGGGAAAGGATTGCGATCGTTCATCCGCGTGGGCGGATGGATGGATGGATGGCAAAAATAACAAACAATTTCACTCCTGCTGAGTTGCCTGCTTGCCACCGCTCTAACCGCCCCGGCATCTCCGGCAGTGTCGGTTGCTATTGTGTCACTTTCACTCGCCCGTTTCCCGAACTCCTCACTCCTCTCGGCGCTGGCCCCTGCCAAGTGCTAGATATTGAAATTTCGTCCTCCCACTTTCGTGTCCCACCCTCCCCAAGCGGCACATGACAATCCTTTCTCGCGCTTCACTCACTTTTCAGACTCGGAACACGCTGCGTTACGCAGTTTGCGTTTTTTTCCACGCGAAACGATGAACCAACGCTTGATTGAAGAGAGAGAGGCCGGCTCGCTAGGCGCGAGGGTGCGTTGGGTGACGGCGGACGGGCAAGGTGTGGGAAGTGGCGGAGAGAAACACGGTATTCACGCACCGCACAGCAATTCGTTGAAGGCTTTTGGTGGGTGTGATAGTTTTTTTTTATAGTGTGAACGAGCGCCGGGAGAAACGGCGGAACGGCTGCAGGCGGTAAATAATGAATCCTTTGCCCTGGAAATTCACTTTCGTTGTGCTTTTCCGCGCACCACGCCGGCAGGGAGGTGTCGCTAGTGTGTGTGTGTGCGTTACAGTGTTTCCGTGCCGCGGGCGGAAATGATAAAAACCCGACACGATTTTGAAACACGAGAAAGTTTTCCGTTGGCGCGCCCGCTCACGGCACCCATGCGCCCGGCAAGCTGCGGTGTCCTTCGGACGGGGGTTTCTTCTCATCCACCTGCTCCTGCTCGTCGTCGACCGTGTGACGACGTTCGTCATCAAAACCGGTGTGACGAGTGCGGGTGGAAAATATTCAACCGGGGCAGGAGGCGCTGCCGCTTCCCTGCGGCCTATTAGCCAACCGTCCTTATGTACCCTCGATATATACGCGAAAGGACGTTTGGTGGAAGCGTTGAGTTATCCGGCACGCCCGCCCCGGATCGGCTTCATTCGTTTCTGTTCTTATCGGAAAGCTTTGCGGACGGCGGAGAGGCTGTTCCAAAACTGTGGCTTCTTCCTTTGGTGGAGGCGGGGCAGGATCGTTGCGTTTATCAGTCGCAAGCGTGTGTCTGCGTCCATGCGGCTGCTCCCAGATGCGTATCGTGCGTTTGTGACTGGGCGGGGTGGCGGGAAGAACCCCCTCTTGTCTCATCGGACCCCTCCTGCCAGCCCCGCCACTTCGTCCGCCACTTCAGCGTAAGCTGCCACTCGCTGTCGCTATAATTATTTTTCATCTTCACCAGCGGACGGCCGGGAAAGGATTGCGATCGTTCATCCGCGTGGGCGGATGGATGGATGGATGGCAAAAATAACAAACAATTTCACTCCTGCTGAGTTGCCTGCTTGCCACCGCTCTAACCGCCCCGGCATCTCCGGCAGTGTCGGTTGCTATTGTGTCACTTTCACTCGCCCGTTTCCCGAACTCCTCACTCCTCTCGGCGCTGGCCCCTGCCAAGTGCTAGATATTGAAATTTCGTCCTCCCACTTTCGTGTCCCACCCTCCCCAAGCGGCACATGACAATCCTTTCTCGCGCTTCACTCACTTTTCAGACTCGGAACACGCTGCGTTACGCAGTTTGCGTTTTTTTCCACGCGAAACGATGAACCAACGCTTGATTGAAGAGAGAGAGGCCGGCTCGCTAGGCGCGAGGGTGCGTTGGGTGACGGCGGACGGGCAAGGTGTGGGAAGTGGCGGAGAGAAACACGGTATTCACGCACCGCACAGCAATTCGTTGAAGGCTTTTGGTGGGTGTGATAGTTTTTTTTTGCTCGCATGGTCTCATGCGTAGTGCATGGCCTGTCACACTACAGGTCGTGTGTTCAATTCTCATCTCGACCGGGTTCCTCTATTTCGCCTTCAGGATGAATTTGACTTTTCAGCTCAGAGAGGTGTATAATAAAACCGTGAAAAATCAAGATATGATAGAGGTACATATCACATTCATTAAAAAGGCTTTAATATATTAAATACCACCATGTTACAACTAGAAACTTGCACATACAGACTTCTGTTCGCTCCTTTCAAAATCGAGAGCTGTTTAATAACAACAAATTTGTGACACTGACACGGTTTTGTGCATCCTGTGAAGGTGTGCGAAGCTAAAGGGTTCAACACTTTCCATTTGCTGCTTTTCCCCGTGATTGCTTCTGTGTTG
>KZ073086.1:135259-145530 GCA_002091845.1 Anopheles cracens
GAGCTTAAAAGCGCCCAGACAACACAGGATTATTTTACGAAAATAAATTTAGAACACAAAAAGACTAACTACACAAAACCTCCATCGGTTGAATCCTTTCCAGGCAGGCATCAACCTCGATGTGGGTTGAGTGATTGGTGAGATGCTGTTCCATACTCTCTCTCTCTCTCTCTCACACACACTCCCGCTCTACATTTCACCGGCTGGCTATGGTGATGAAAGTTTTCATCACGGTTCGCGGGAAACACGAAGCCACCCGATAGTGTGAACGAGCGCCGGGAGAAACGGCGGAACGGCTGCAGGCGGTAAATAATGAATCCTTTGCCCTGGAAATTCACTTTCGTTGTGCTTTTCCGCGCACCACGCCGGCAGGGAGGTGTCGCTAGTGTGTGTGTGTGTGCGTTACAGTGTTTCCGTGCCGCGGGCGGAAATGATAAAAACCCGACACGATTTTGAAACACGAGAAAGTTTTCCGTTGGCGCGCCCGCTCACGGCACCCATGCGCCCGGCAAGCTGCGGTGTCCTTCGGACGGGGGTTTCTTCTCATCCACCTGCTCCTGCTCGTCGTCGACCGTGTGACGACGTTCGTCATCAAAACCGGTGTGACGAGTGCGGGTGGAAAATATTCAACCGGGGCAGGAGGCGCTGCCGCTTCCCTGCGGCCTATTAGCCAACCGTCCTTATGTACCCTCGATATATACGCGAAAGGACGTTTGGTGGAAGCGTTGAGTTATCCGGCACGCCCGCCCCGGATCGGCTTCATTCGTTTCTGTTCTTATCGGAAAGCTTTGCGGACGGCGGAGAGGCTGTTCCAAAACTGTGGCTTCTTCCCTTGGTGGAGGCGGGCCAGGATCGTTGCGTTTATCAGTCGCAAGCGTGTGTCTGCGTCCATGCGGCTGCTCCCAGATGCGTATCGTGCGTTTGTGACTGGGCGGGGTGGCGGGAAGAACCCCCTCTTGTCTCATCGGACCCCTCCTGCCAGCCCCGCCACTTCGTCCGCCACTTCAGCGTAAGCTGCCACTCGCTGTCGCTATAATTATTTTTCATCTTCACCAGCGGACCGCTGGTGCGAGCTGCCTTTCGATTTGAGTTTTGCAGCGAATTGTTGTTCATCGATTTTTCCGGCTTCGAGGCTTTGCGGAACGATCGTTCGCAGTCGCCATTAGGGACTGTGTTGTGGCGTTGTTTGGGTTTTGGAGTTTTATCTGCCGGGATCTCTCGGATGGCAGTTGGGCAGGAGTCGCGGACGTTGGTTGTTGTTTTCCCGCGTTTGATACGATGGCGCGAGAAGAGCGAAAAAATAGAAGAACAAAAAAACCCACCGAGTTATCCCCGACAAACATCAATTTTGCCTGGTCCGGTCATGTGGATATAATATTTTCACTTCACGCCGCTGCCGGGGTTTCATTGATTTTGGGTGTTTGTTGTGAAAAATATCCCGCCTAAAGCAACGTAAGCAGCAGCGCCAGCAAACAGCAAAAAAGCGAATGAAAATGTCAGCGAAAATTCATATTATTCGCGCTGCTCAGTTTGCGCTGCTAGTTCGGCCTCATCATTTTGGGGTTATACTCCGAATGCGGGAGCCTGTGCGGGAGAAGGTGTAGATTCCGCTCGATATTCTTCATCATCGTTCAGCGGCCGGCCCGACGAGTCGCCCGACTCCGGAAAATTCGTCGAGATGCGTCGTCGAACTCTCTGCTCCGCTGCTGTCCGCGCGTGTGATGTTCGTTTTGTTGAACCAGAGCACCCCCTGGCTCCGGTCTCCCTGTGCGAGCTGGCAGCATCAGCCTCGAATGCCGCACTTGCTTTCGTTCTTTCCATTCTTTCTTCATTGCTCTCACACAAACGCTTCACTTCACTAGCCCCCAGAACACATGAGAAAATGGGGAAAACCCTTTTTGCAGCAAATGTTGTTTGTTTTCTCATTGTGCGCGAGGCATCGCGGGCGTGTGTTGAGGAGGTATGATGCTTTTTTTCGACTTCGGTTGTTTGCTACGGAAGATCCACCGATGGATTCTAGTGTACCGTATTCAAACAAGGCAGAACTTGCCATGCAGCGGATGGGGAGGCTTCAGTAATAATGGAACGCAGGAAGCAGCAGCAGCAGCAGCGCCGTGAAATGAACAGCAGCCAAACTCTCAAACTCCTCGAAACTATGTTTGCCGCCCGCGTGCTTCCTTTTCCCGGGCCGAGAGTCGCACGCAATGCGATATTTGCTTTGATGTGGAAATTTATCGAATATCATTTCGCCTGAACGGGAGGCGCTGCGAGGTGCAATATTCTCGTTTAGCCTATTTACTTCGACGCCCGTGTGGTTGTCCGTGCGCTCTGCGTCCATCTGGTTGGGCGCCAAACTTTAAAGACCGCACAGTATGTATACCCCGAGCGGATGTGTCGGGTATCGCTGGAGCGGTTTAAGTTTGACGCTTGGCTTGGTTCGTGGAGTTGAATTTTAGTTGATTTTGCAAGTTGTTCGTTCGTCTGGAGAGTACTGTCAAGCTGCTTTTTGGAACCCAAATAAGGTTGAACTAAAAAAATAAAGTAATACTTTATATTCTTCTTCAATATCTCTAAAAAACTTCACTTATTGTCTTCATGTATGAAGCTTTTTTAATATACTTTATACCCCTCTAAATTTCACTCGAAACTCTTTAGATAGTTTGTGTTTTTCCAACCATTTTTAAATCAATTTTCATGCACAGCTTCTCCATCTCATAATCTTCTCGTTATCTTACTTGAATTCCCAGTAGTTCCTGCTTCAAGTTTACCACTTTAAGTGTCCGATTCATAGTCGCGATAGGCTCCTTTCGAATACTCTCCTTCCACAGGCATTGGAGAATCTCTCTCTCTCGCTGGCTGGCGGAAGCCCTTTTTCTAACCATCATCCGTCAGCGTTCGGTTGGTGGCTCGTGAAGTTTAGGCTCCCTTGCGCCGCTACGTTTTTGCTGTAGTGTTTGGCATAATTTTCTAATTTTTACTCTAAATCTACCCACCGCCGCCTGGTACTAATTCCCCTGCCGCTCGTGTCACTCCGGTTCGGCTCTGGAACATCATCACCATCGTGGAACATCAGCATGATGATCATCGTGGTGAATATCTCAACATCAGGCTGCTGCTGCTGTTTGATGCCGCCGTTGTTGTTGCTGCGACGGAAGTGGGTTCTCCCGTGGAAGTGGAGCGATGGCCTGCGACGTCGTCGGTCGGTCGTCCCTTGCATGTCACTGTTTTGGTTTCGAGCCTGTCAGGGTTCCTATTAGGAAGCGAGCAAGCGAAAGAGGCAGCAAGCCAGGGGGACCCGAAAAAACACACTGAAACCTGGAAAGTTTTCTAAATGATAAACTTTTCCTGCCCCGTACTGCTGCCGCTGCTGCCGGGTGTCCAATATATAAGTATTGGGATAGTAGTTCCCGTGCTTCCCCGCGACGCCATTTTCTCCCATATCACCCACCCATAAGCCTCTAAATTGGGAGCTTGTTTTTAGGCGTCATTCCAAAGGGACGAGCTATCGGACCGACCGTGCCTGTGAAACAGTAGCACCAACGTGTTTCAATCCCGGGCGGAATGAAGCCTCATCTGCCGGATGAGGTTGGAGAGTACGCGTACCACGCGTTCGTCTCCTTTTTTTTGTTGGTGCACGCTATCGTGTCCTTATCATGCGAACGTGCGCATTACTTTCGATTAGGCTCCACAGATGTTTACATACAGCCGGGTGCGCGTAACCTTCGCCGTAAGCGAGCGGAATTTGACAGGAACCAAGTGCTCCATGGTGCCTTTCTCCCTCACGCCGTGGACGAATGACGAAAATTTCATCCTATTTTAGACTTCATCACTTCAGATGCCAACATCGTCGGCCCATCGTCTTTTACCCACGGGCGGGCGCGGGCACTCTTCCTGTGTTGTGAAATAGTCACATCCTGAAGGATGTTGTGGAGCGATGGGCCCCATGTACCATGTTCGGGATCCGTCGGGCATCCTTGGCTTTAAAGCAATTTTCATGCACAGCTTCTCCATCTCATAATCTTCTCGTTATCTTACTTGAATTCCCAGTAGTTCCTGTTTCAAGTTTACCACTTTAAGTGTCCGATTCATAGTCGCGATAGGCTCCTTTCGAATACTCTCCTTCCACAGGCATTGGAGAAACCAATTGATAGCTGTGGTTTCTCGTTGCCTTCCATTGGTTGCATCTCGGACTGAATTTCACGCTTTCCGCACTGCACCATCCAAACCTCACTCTCCACCGTTAGGCGACCGAGGTACCTATCCCCATCATGGGTGAAAACTTTCCGGTATGGGGGTTTTTCAGCAAAAATTTCAACAAACCTACTCGGGTCGGCAGTGCGGTAGCGCGCGCACCCGCGGTAGGTTTAATTTACCAAATTGAATTCAACTTTTTCCCGACGGGAACACTCGTCGGGCAACGGCAGCAACGGTGGCGCCTGTCTTTCTCTCTCTCTCGCTGGCTGGCGGAAGCCCTTTTTCTAACCATCATCCGTCAGCGTTCGGTTGGTGGCTCGTGAAGTTTAGGCTCCCTTGCGCCGCTACGTTTTTGCTGTAGTGTTTGGCATAATTTTCTAATTTTTACTCTAAATCTACCCACCGCCGCCTGGTACTAATTCCCCTGCCGCTCGTGTCACTCCGGTTCGGCTCTGGAACATCATCACCATCGTGGAACATCAGCATGATGATCATCGTGGTGAATATCTCAACATCAGGCTGCTGCTGCTGTTTGATGCCGCCGTTGTTGTTGCTGCGACGGAAGTGGGTTCTCCCGTGGAAGTGGAGCGATGGCCTGCGACGTCGTCGGTCGGTCGTCCCTTGCATGTCACTGTTTTGGTTTCGAGCCTGTCAGGGTTCCTATTAGGAAGCGAGCAAGCGAAAGAGGCAGCAAGCCAGGGGGACCCGAAAAAACACACTGAAACCTGGAAAGTTTTCTAAATGATAAACTTTTCCTGCCCCGTACTGCTGCCGCTGCTGCCGGGTGTCCAATATATAAGTATTGGGATAGTAGTTCCCGTGCTTCCCCGCGACGCCATTTTCTCCCATATCACCCACCCATAAGCCTCTAAATTGGGAGCTTGTTTTTAGGCGTCATTCCAAAGGGACGAGCTATCGGACCGACCGTGCCTGTGAAACAGTAGCACCAACGTGTTTCAATCCCGGGCGGAATGAAGCCTCATCTGCCGGATGAGGTTGGAGAGTACGCGTACCACGCGTTCGTCTCCTTTTTTTTTGTTGGTGCACGCTATCGTGTCCTTATCATGCGAACGTGCGCATTACTTTCGATTAGGCTCCACAGATGTTTACATACAGCCGGGTGCGCGTAACCTTCGCCGTAAGCGAGCGGAATTTGACAGGAACCAAGTGCTCCATGGTGCCTTTCTCCCTCACGCCGTGGACGAATGACGAAAATTTCATCCTATTTTAGACTTCATCACTTCAGATGCCAACATCGTCGGCCCATCGTCTTTTACCCACGGGCGGGCGCGGGCACTCTTCCTGTGTTGTGAAATAGTCACATCCTGAAGGATGTTGTGGAGCGATGGGCCCCATGTACCATGTTCGGGATCCGTCGGGCATCCTTGGCCGCACGTCAAGGCGGGAGAAGGTTTGCAGTTGCGTGCTGTGTATGTTTTTTGTGGCTCTTCATTCTGCAGCTTCATCAACCATTTGCCACGTCCCACCGCTCCTGCCGGACGACATGGCAGAGGACGAGATTTTTCATTTTACACCCACCGTGTTCGGTCGTGGCACGGCTCGCAAGAAATAAATTAGTTAAGTTTAGTTCCGTTTTCCCCGCACAATTGAAAAAGGCCGCACGGGACGGTGACGCGGGGGCTTAGTTTGCATTTCGTGCGGCGCCTTTTTTCCCTCCCTAATGATGATGCTTTTTTGGCAGCAGTGTGTGTGTGTGTGTATGTGGCAAATGTTTCTCCTTCACTGGTGTGGCGTGTGCGTGCACAAGGTGATGATGTTAACTATTCGCTTCACATTTCACAGCGGAAGAAGACGGATTCTCGGTGTGTAGTGTTCTCCAAACATACTACTCACCCACACACACACGGTGTATGAATAATGAATGCCGTGTCATAGAACGGGTTAATGAAATAACAGGATGGATGCTGTCACGCAAGTGAACACATCGGGGGTGGAAAATGAAGTAAGTCAGGGCTTTTTTTTGCTGCTGGTGGCAAGGGAGAAACGAAATTTATGCTTCCGAGATGAAAAGATGCCCCATTTTTCATCTTCTTGATGCACGATGGACTCAGGTGGCTCGTGGTGCGACGGTTGCTTGGGAGCGGCAAGTGCAAAATTCATCTGCATAATGGTCTACGATGTGGAAGTAGTTTTTGAAAACAGCACGACGAGACATGTTTTTTAATTAATGCGAATCATGTTCAGTGTCCATTTCTGGGCAGGTTTTCCTTCGTAATACTAAGCTTCACCTATGCATTGGGGATGATATTTTCTAGGAATATCATCATTATGATGTTCCAGAAGTCTTATACTTATATGTCTGATAAACAAATCCACCTCCGCATGATGCTATTCCAGAAACACAGATGAACGAATCTAAAATGGGATTAATATCGTTTTTCAAGATAATTTTCTTGATCCTGCGGCATCATGTTTCGCCTCGAATCAATCTCTGCCGATCATCGGTGTGGTTAAATTGTATCATTTCCAGTTTCTTACCGTACGCGTATCCATCATGCGCCTTTTCCGCAGTGCTAGCAGTGGCAATCCGTTTCAGGAGCATCAGGGATTTGTGATATGAGGGAGCAGGTAGCTCATCAATGATGGAAACTTTCGCTAAGACCGCAACCGATTTCCTAGAGCTAGCCGTATGTATACGGCAATACTTCAAACCATCCTGAGGCCTGGCCCCTAATGCGTGCGAGAGACGCGGCAGCGTGAGGAGCATGCGTTCTGCGTCTGGGCAAAGGCTTGATAGAAATTTGCCGGAGGCCAAAGATTGCTAAAGCAGCTGCAGAAGATAACAGGGAAAGCCTAAGTGAACACTGCAATGCCTGTCATCGTTGAAAATGGAACCGGCAGTCGCATGATGGAGTTTTTTTCTTCTTCTGTTCATTACGTTCCATAAAGTTTTTCGTCCGACTGGTGAAAAACCATGTGGCCTTACTAAGGAGGCGAACATGATAAGAACAGTGAAACGAAGTTCTTCACTGCTGGAAATAGTGAATCATTCTCAATGTTAGTTTCACTTCTTCGGAAGTTAGTTTGGAAGAACTGTATCATTTTTGGGATCTTTTGAAATAGGTTCTCTTTTGTTAGAGGTGGAATATATTGCCTTCTATTGGTATATAACTTGAAAACGAAGTTTTAGTCAAAATTCCTATAGAAATAGTTTTAATTGTCAAAAAGATACATTTTTAGGCAAAAAACAAGCAAACAGAAAGTCACAAGCTTCAGGGCGGCGAAACATTGGAACGTGTCGAAGACCGGTTTAGAATTGATATTTTTCCGACATCAACGCATCGACGGTGGTACACACGGTAGTTGTGAGTTATCGGTAAAAAATCCTGCCAATGGCGTCCTTGTCGCCAACATTCCGTGGGGAGATACCTGCGTGTGTGCTACAAAGCGGGAGAAGCCAGAGGAGAATCGATTCAATACATACCCCTCCCGGCTTTCTGCCTCGCAGCCACCGGGTCCCTTTCGCTTCCTCTCGACAAGGATTCGTTTTTGCTGTTTTCCCTTCTACCCGCGGCGGCTCTTCACTCTCAGCATCCCGGCCGGAAAAGGATGGTATCGCACGAACTTGATGCTGCCAAATGAACATCGTCCAGCATTTCAGGCCGCTGCGCCGAAGGAGGTTTGTTGTGTGGGATGCCGAAAATGGAATGAAACGAACTCGAGCTCGCTAGCCATCCCCTCCGAACCGGATACCTTCGACGACGATGTTTGACTTTACAATTGACAGTGATACGCAATGGGGGTTGTTTTATGTCCACCCCTGCTCCTTGTTCTCCCGTGAACGCCACGGGGTGAGACCGTTCGGCTGGGCTGGGGGCTGCACACATTTTCCCAGGACGGCTTGGGGAACGATTTGATTGGTCAAGTTTTATTTCTCTTCGCCCGTCGCTCTCTGATCCACATTTCGGCTCACGGGGATGAAGAAAAAAAACATGTTTCGGGGGAAAATGGGAAAATTCCTCTGCGTGCGAAGCGGCGGGTTGAGTTCGGCTGGCGGAGTGAGTAGCGTGTGTCTCGCTAATGAGTGGAGGAAAAATCGAAAGGAAATCCTCCGGTCCGTACTTCGCTTGTGCGGGTACGATGCCGGGAGGACAGTCGCTTTTCATTAGAGATTTATTCCGGTGAAATGCGCTTTTCGCTTTAATTAAACAACGAATCATTGTTTCTTATCCGATACTAATGCGTACGTTTTTTTTTCTCTTCTCATTTTAGGTAAGCGCACGACATTTTTTGGGTTCCACACAGCACACATAAGGATTCCGTTTGGTGAGATGGAACGTAACGTTGGAAGTGGGATTTAGGTTGTTTTTTTTTCAACGTGACGCTCCTGAAATCAATTCATCGGATCGGTTGTACTTGATTAGTTTTTGTAAATTTGATAAGGAAAGGCTACTGGAGAGTCTCTGCTTGCAAAAATCAGTGACGTGCGTTCTGGGTAGTCATTTTAGAATCGATGTTTGTTGTGGTTTACTAAGGTACTTTTTAACACATGTTTATCAACTTGTTTTCTGGACCAATCAGGTCCTTTAGATCAGCACAGCGATTTAAACGAACTTATGATAACCCATAAACCTTAAGCACTTTGTAAGACTTTTATTTTATCTGTCTTCTAATTGGAAATTTCTCCATATACTCTTATCAAGCGATGTGCTTAAAGCAGAACTGTATGACAGCACATACTTGGAGTGATGCGCGTTTAATAG
Source organism: Anopheles cracens (assembly GCA_002091845.1). NCBI lineage: Eukaryota > Metazoa > Arthropoda > Insecta > Diptera > Culicidae > Anopheles > Anopheles cracens. Next base: position 144,178 of record KZ073086.1, read on the forward strand.
ACTATCAATTCGCAGTCGTATGCTTTGCCATCCTGCGCCAACGCCAACGAAGAAGTTTCGGAAGACACTTTTCCGAGCCTTTTCGAGTTGAAGAATCATCGCACAACACATCAACACACAACACTGCCATTTGCCCGCGACTCCGAATATGTCGGGCGAATGAATGGCCCGAACAAAAGTGGCACATGGGGAGAACCCGGACGATGCCGGCGATGTAACCGGCATCTTGAAGGATTCAATAAAGCCGTCTTCATTATTCCAAACAAACACGCATAAAAATTCTTCAACTTCCCGGACCTGCTCAAGACGCAATAAAAGGAAGAAAGCGGCGACTCATTCCGGGACCGGATCGCGCTCGCCGGAGTGTAGGGGGGAGGACGCTGACGGCGGCGCCCGGTGGCGCGGGCTCGACCCATAAATGCGAATGCGGGGCTGGTGTGATGATGACGACGGAAGGAAGGCCCCAGCAAGAAGCGGCACAGCGAAAAAGGAAACAAAAATCTTCCCGAGTTGCCTGGTGTGTCAGGCTCCTCCAGTGTTTCACGCTCGTTTTTTTTTCCCCATTCGGCCCTCGATTGTGCGTCGATTGGCTTGGGAAAAAAGAATTTCGATACTATAAGCGACCGACCGGCCGACCCCGCGCGCGTCTAAGGCGACCCAGACGGATTCCGGCAAAGGGAAGCCGCGCGGGCAGAGCCGGGGGAAATAAAGAAAACATAAAATGTGAATAAAACGATACAATTTCCCCAGCATCAAGAGCCCGGAGGACGGTTATCAAGGGCACGGCGGGTGCGCGTGCTTGCGTGCGTGTGTGTGTCTTTCTCTCGGTGAGCGAGGAGAAAGAATGTGTGGGAGCGTGTGGTGTCCTTTGGCGGGCGCCCACTCGGGAGTGTGGCACGCGAGCTTTAGCATTTTGCGTTAAGGAAATCAGTGAGTGAGTCTTTACGATGTTGATGGGCCCGGTGTTGGTATCTTCCCTTTAACAACGGTAGCAGCGTGTAAAAGCGAGACATTTGTTTGTGTCCATTTTTTATCTCTCTCTCTCCCGTTGCTGCTGCCCTATACCTGCCTGCTGTGGAAGTTCTCCACCTTGAATCCTGCCGTCCCGCTTAGGTGGCGCTGCTAAGTGAAGTTATTTATAAACATATGTTTTCTTTTCCGCACCTTGCTCCGGCCCACGCTCCGGGTTTTGCTCCCGTTCCCGGCGAGGGCGACTTCCGAGAAAGTCGAGCCGGCGGTGTATTGTTTGCTATTCATCGATTTTATGGCATTAAAGGTGTGCCGTGCTCGTAAACGCTGCGTCGAGGAGACGCTACCGGTGGCGGAGGTGGTGTGTGTATCCATGTGTAACGC